>VWZD01004201.1:178329-189256 GCA_013396695.1 Sakesphorus luctuosus | reverse complement strand
AGGAGAGGAGAGGAGAGGAGAGGAGAGGAGGGAAGGGAAGGGAAGGGAAGGGAAGGGAAGGGAAGGGAAGGGAAGGGAAGGGAAAAAGAAAAAGAAAAAGAAAAGAAAAAAAGAAAAAAGAAAAAGAAAAGAGAAAAAGATGTTAATGTTTTATGGAGAAAAAAACCCTAACAACCAAACTAAAACCACCAAACCAAAATATCTGTTTTACAAAGTGGCATACCTTAAAACAAAACACTCCCTTACCTGGCTAGATATCCAGAGGTAAATGTTCTATTTTAACCAGTGAATTCAACATTTGGTGAATGGAGGAATTCTTTCTAGGCATATTTAAGGCTGAAAGTCCTCTATCTAAAATCTTAAATTTCAGTGAGCAGTGGAAGTTGTGCAAGGCCACCATTAAGCTAGCAGCAAAAATAGACTGTTAAGAAAATGGTTTTGCAAGTTATGTTCAATACTAAAGCAGCTTCTCTAAGAAATATAGTCTCTTACACCTCTTCCACCACAAAAAATGAAGAAATAGTAGAAAAAGTCTTGCCAAAGATTAAGAAATTGGTCTGGAAAACCCATATGCACTGAAGAAAGGAAATCATGGTCTATCAAGAAGGTGGGCTGGATAATGTAAGGTTTACATGTTGAGGGCCAAATTTGCTTTACTTTTGCAACAACGCAAATCAGTAATAAGCATCATGAGGCCAGCAGACTAACTCTAGGTGCATATGTGTATAATGGAGAGTGGAAATTTGATTCAACTGTGGATGGATTAAAGTAAATATTATGCTCCTGATAGCATTGCCAGCATGATAAAATAACAAAATTAATAAATAATAAATCTCAGACAATATTGTCTTTAAGATAAAAATGAGAAGAAGGAGTGAAGCAGTGTGAAAATAACTGGCTCATTCATCTTAGGTTGATCTATAAGCCGTGGCATTTACTGATCTCTACCACACTGTGCATTCTCAAAGACAAGAGTAGGCAGTCAAATGCATCCCACTATTGCTTTCTTTTTTTTTTCTTTCCAGATTTGTTTGGGTTATTTTCCCTTTCTCAGAGAGACTGAGAGAAGAAATGTTTTTCTGCATTATGATACAGATGCCTTTTGCAGGGCAAGAAAAGGAAATTTTCCTGATCATCCATTTTCTGATTTCTGAGCCATTTCCCATCCTACTAAATTGCTTAATACTCCCTGTAGCTGGACCTGTGACCTGGAATCTTTATGCAAGATTAATGGGAAAGCAAATGGGAATTAGTATCTGGGCAGGTTGCTGCACAGCTCTTGCTTTTATCTAGCACTCCACCTGGTTTTTTGGTTTTTTTTCTACAATTATGTTTTCATTAGTTTCTGAAGCCAGCGATCCTAAAAGACCTTCCCATTTTTCCCCTCTATCTTCCCTCCCCCTCAATTCTTTCTATCTCCTATCCCAAAATTATCAAACTCACTCTGCTTGTAACTGACATGCTGACAGGAAATTATTACATGTCATTACACTTCTTAAAACACAATTTACCCAGCCTTTGCAAATTATTCTTCAGTAAGTGTGAGGGGGTAATGGAAACTGTCTATTCCACTTAGAGTTGTCACTCATGCTTTCTTCTGTACAATGAATGATTTATGTTTTTTCTCTCTCCAAAAAAAAGGCTGTGCTTGAAATATGTAAAGGCAACTTACCACAGAATAGAAAAACAAACCTCTTGTTCAAGTCCCCTTACTCTGCCTTATTACAGAGCAGATCCATTTTCTATTGTAACCCCATCAGTCCATGTGCAAGCACAGTGTAAGCTGATGTTTATTTAGTAGGAGCAGACCTCCTAGTGACTTCTGGCCTGCCAATTGCACTTGACACTGCTGCAAAAAGTAAAGCGATCTTGTGTGACTGTAGTACCCCAAACTGATAATCCACAATCATAATAGTCCTATTCCTTGCCTGACACTTTTATTTTTCTTCATGGATAGTTACTGTAAAAGGATATCTGTAGTGTGTTTTCCCCCCTGTTGCTGCATCTTGCTTTTGGTTTGCACTTTGCCTTTTGGCTTTGTCTTCTGTAATTTCAAACTACCAAATCTTAAAGCAAAGAAGTTGTGTTTATTTAAAAGACTTAGAAACAAACAAACAAAAAAATTTGATATGCTGTCCTCAAGCTGATCATATTGATTAGCTTTCAGGCATTCTTCTGTCAGGCTCATTCTGCCTCAATGGGAGAAGGATGATGAATTGTCTGACGACTAGAGGCGGGGAGAAAGAAATGCTAAGCCTGGGTCTGGGAATTGGCTAAGTACTTCTGCGGAGCCTCAGTCTCTCAATTGCTCTCAGCAACTTGGCCTCCTTGATTTATAAACTGGAGCGGTGATTAATGGTCTTTTAAGTGGACAAGGCAGGCCAAATCTGCACAAATCAGGCCACTCAAACATGACTACTACTTGTAGGAGAAGAATAACAGCCTTTACATAGAGGTAATTGAGACAGGTTGAGAGGATCTGGTAGTCTGCTTTAGCAGAAATAAATCAGGCACACAGGCCATCTATTTTTGAAATCAGTCCTTCTCATCAAATCTCAGGTCAGCACATGGAACTGGGAATGTGGTGGGTTAGCAGATGTACTTCAGGTCAGAAACAAGGCAGATTGAGCTGCCAATGTGCTCAGAGAGGAAAGAGAATCCCACCTGGGCATCCTGCTGAAGTTTCTCAGCACCAGTGCTGAGCGTGATGCCTTTGTCTGTGCCTCCCTGTCAGATAAATGGGGACTGGCCTGTGGGTTAGAGGTTTGACTCCTCTTCCTTTCATACTTGGCCCGTAGCTGTCTCACTACAGCCTTTGCCTGAGCTGCCTGCAACTAACTGCCTGTTAGCACATGCTTCCTTCAGCATCATGTGGCTACACCTGCTGAGGGCCAAATCCTCAGGCATCCTATCATCCTAGGGGGTAATAAACTCAAATTGTTTTAACCAAGGCTCAAAACCTGAAGTCGCAATGCCCAATGGTGATTAATTTAAACAGAGAGAAACACTGAGAGCAAATGTGCAGCAGCTTGTGTGAGCCACCCCTTTCCTCCAAAATTTGGCTCCTCAGGCAGGTACTAGGTTGCTCTGCAGACAAATGATAAAGCAACTAGTGAATGTGAAAGCTACTGTAGTGTTTGTAGCTCAAGACAAATGCCTTTTTATACTGTGCTGGTAAGATGGAGGATAGACATTATCGGACAATAATGAATATTTTTCAAGTAAATAATACCTCGAGTCAGGAAATCTGTCCAGTGGATAAAGGGTGCAGGTAGAGCATTTGAGCAGCGTGGGGCAGCAGGATCCATAGAAAAAACCTAACTTGTGGTCAGAAAAGAGCACACACTCTTCCCTGTGGGGTTTCTGTCTGGAGTCTGTCCCTTCCTGGGAAAGCTCCCTTCTATCTGAGATGGAAGGGGAAGAATCATAAGCCTGATTTCTGGCACTCACTTCTAACAAACAGAGTCATTTGCTGTGAGGTTGGTAATATCTTTTCCACTAGCCTTCCCCAGGCAGAGGACTGCAACTAAAATAATGAATTATCGCCAGACTCAGTGTATCTCTGTATAACAAACATCATTATTCTGCTTCCATGAGTGCTGTGGGCTTCTATAAACCCTGACCCCAAACTACAGTTTCTCCAGAGGACTGGAGAGGTTAAAACCCACAACACTACAAAATCCTCTCTAGAGGAACATTTTTGGCTGTCTTGCCACTAGTTAAATGTTGCTTTTAATAGAAGGGGTGTGGGAATCATAAGACTCAGAGGTCTGCACCCTGCTATCTCCATGAAGGTGTCTTTCCTGCCTTGATGCATCTTAGTTTCTTCCTGTAAAAACTGTATAGAAAAATATCTGGATCACAGAGGTCTTGTGAAAAGAGGTGTAAAAACAGTATAATCAAATGCTGGAGCACAGGATTATATATATATATATATAAAATTATACATGTACACGTGAATACACACACACACACACACACACACACACTCTCACACACACACTCAGATGCTCCAAGAATCTCCTGTGATGTACTTGAGCTTGTTCTTCTCACAGCAACTGCTTTGAGGCTAGTGGCATGGACTTTATTTTTAATGTCATCTTTAAAAGATAATTGAATTATGATTACTGCTACTACTATTATTTTAAGACCATAAGGGAAGAGTGGGATGTGAAAGATAATTCAGTCAGAGATATTTTGCACTGGAAACTTCTAGGACTCATTGGTCCTGTCTGTGATGCCCATTCTGCTATAAATGCAAATAGCAGTTTGTGATGGAGACAACAAATATTATTAGATATGCAATCATTTTCATTCTGTAGCCTTCCCATATGTATTTATATGATTTTCTATGCATTTTTTGAATTATTTTTATATGGAAAAACTCTTGAGGAGGTTTCTGCTAGTATTCTGCTAATATTTTGTATCCTGCTGCATATACTACTTTGTGTGCCAAGCAGACATTTGTTTTGGTAAGTCATTAATGTTTTGAATCATCCTTATTTATCAGTTCAGGGTTTTTTTACTCTTAAAGTTATCTTGTTTTCATATAACTAGTCAATTTCAAAATTTATTTGTAAAAAGCCAATAGCCAACTCACACGAAATTCTTATATGTATTTGGTAGCAAAACTTTGTGTAAAATCCTAATACAGATGTTCTGTTCCAGTGCATTATACTGTAACTTAAAATAAAGTTAGAATAAACATTTTTGTGTATTGGGATATATGTGGAGATGGAGCTTGAAGACAATTTTTCTGTGAGTCATTGACTGATTGCTCCATGTGGGGATCATATCTGCCAGAATCAAAGAAGCTTGCATAATATCCACAAGTTTCAGGACTTGATTAGAACTTAGTTTTCATCAATAGTAACTTCTATATGCAAAGGTGCTACTTCATTCTTCCATGCCTGAAAAGCTCATTTGTACTCTCCCTGGAGATAAAAAACCTTGCAACTGGAAGCACAATGAAGATTGAAACGTTAGGTTTAGCCCATATCAGAACAGAATATTGATGCGAAACTGAAACTTCACTAACAACCAAAGTAGACTAGCCTTGATAGTGATGCTTTGTCTTCCAGCCTGTTGCACAGGTTGTGGTAAGGACTCTTCTGACTTGACACTGACTGAAGGGAAATCTCTCCCTGAGCTGGTAAGAGAATGGAGCAACCTAAGACAAAATGTCTGTATATAAAAAAAGAATAACTCTACACCTCCAAATGGCTTACAGAAATATTTTTTGTCCTCATTCTGGCTGGGCACTGCTCATCGTACAGCTGTCATTGTAAAATTAAACTATATTACTTACTCATTCTCAGGGAAAAAAAACCCAACCCAAATCCTCTTCTTGTGACATTCCTGCCTTATCTTCAGTCAGGCAAATGATTTAATGATTTTTCCCAATAATTTTCACTCCTTTCTCATTTTCTTAGAATCTGCTGTAGTGTGGAGACAGGATTCTGTCTGCTACTGAAAGGGGATATGGAGCTGGCTGTCCTGAGTGTGTGGCTGTCTTGGGCTACCCATGCAGCTCCTTGTGCAGACAAAGAAGACTTAGTGTGAGACTAGCAGAGCCAACTGGAAATACCAGTTTGACAGACTTAAATAAAATTAAAGCATATATGTATGCACATACATGTTTGCATGCTGCACTTTTGTGGGTGTATGTAGGTGTGAAGATATATTAAGTCTTGCAGAATGTTCTTGGTTGAACTTTTAGAAATTGAAATAATGTTTTTTCTACATGGAAGAATTTACAGACAGTGGGAGATAACTCTGTTTTGAAACTCTTCATGGCAACAGAATCATTGCAATGGAAGGGGATGGTTCTTGGATATCAAAGACCTGTCTAGGTTCCATACAGACAAGTAGAAGAATGGCCCAACCAGCAATAAGTGGTGGCCAAAAAAAGAAAAAAATTAAAAAAACCCAAGCAGAACAAAATACCCAACCAACCACCAAACTTAAAACAATCAAAAGAAATCCACACAGTTTTTCAGAGAGGATAGATTGATGCATTATATTTGGGTATAGCTGCATTGTATTTTCAAGATTTGATTGATATAAAGAATAACACAAAAAGCTGTTGAATTTAGTATTGTCAGTCCAGGTATGTGATTTGTTTAGTTCTGACAAATTCAGTTGCAATCCAATTAGAAGGACTGCAATCCCCATGAATAAGTAGATAAAATGGTTTTAGCAAATAATGTAGACCAGACATTATGATAAGGAGGCTGGCAAAGAAAATTAAATAGTGCTGTGAAACATCCTAAATGTCCCAAACCAATGTCTATAAACTGAAATAAGGTACATATTTTTTTTACTGTTGATAAAAGCTGTCAAAGGAAATAGGAGGCAACCCCTCCCTGGCTGCCTTTCTGGAAGTTGTGCTTCAGCTAAATCAACCTTTTAGATTCATACGGGGGATAAAATGCAACAGCCTTTTTTGCAAAGGAACATGAATTATTCTGTGTTCACTGACTGCTTGTGCTGAGACCACAGAATGAAATGTTAGCCATTTGGCCCTGAAGTCTGGGCGCTTATGAAGGCCCATTGAAATGCTTCCGGAGGCCCATGGCAGGACTTCTGGAGCAAGACTGCTATGACACAGCATCAGTAGACTCTGCCATTGAGTATCATGGTATTTCCTGCTAAATGCCACTCTCAAAACAGCTATAGGCTTGATTTCCACGTGTAGTGCTGTAGAGTTCATTATTTTTTTAATTGATTTTATCTAAGTTGTTTGACTTCAATCACAGTTCTATACTAAAGCAGTCACTCACTCTTTCTTTGAAATTCTAATCCATACCTAAAGTTTTTTCTACATTAAATGTTTTGGCCTTCACTTGTGAGTTGAAATGAATAGAAATCAGTAAATGTTGACCAGTTCACTCAAATTCTTGAGTTTTGTAGCAAAATTTAACTTCCTGTATGGCAGTCTAGTTCCAGAAATGGTATAAGCAGAATGCAGTACAAGTCTGGTAATTTTTCTTATAGTCAGTTCCCATTATTGATCATTTGCAATCTGTCCTGTCTTTCTTCTCTTTCTTTCACAGCATTTTCAGTTTTCATAAATACAGGGTCATTACTGTCTTGAAAATCAAGTCTGCACATACAAGAACAACAACTGTATTTTATAGCACAAAATCCAACTGTTTGATACAACTTGCATCTAGTTTTTTTGCAACCATTTATTAAGATTCCACATCTGCCCAGAGACAGAATCTGCTTCGAAGAACTGCTACACTGTCATGGTAAAAGTTTATTTTGCTATGGGTTGTTTCATCTCCAACCAGTTGCAATATTGATTTCTCTCAGTGGATTAATTATCAGTGGCAGTTTCAGTCTTCCTTGCAATGGGCGGAAGGAAAAATGATGTTTTTATTTCAAGGAGGTCTATTGACAATTGTGCCTAGGCTTCCCTTGGGTCCTAAAGTCAATGAAGTTAGAAGACCCATGTCATGAAAGTACTGTGCATGAAATTATTTATTTTTTTTGCTAGAGGTAGGATCATGTGAATTCCACGATGACTGTATAGTAAAAAAAAAAAAAAAGGCAAAACCAAAAAAATTTGGCTTCATATGGTTTTCATAATATATTGTATTTGTAAAAGTAACACTGAAATTGGACAAATATCGAATGATAGCATAATATACAAAGGTAGCAGGAGTTATTCATACTAACAACAAACCTATCAAAATATTTTGTTTGAAGAGTGTGCATTCTTCTGGAACAGAACATTTTCAATTAAAAATTCTATGCAGAATTTGGAAGGAAAATTCAAGCTTATGTTATTGCCTAAAGGCTCTGTGCATAATGTATTAGGGATCTGTAAAACCTAAAGCCATAATGAATTAAATTTTGCATGTTACTGCTTTCTTTTCTCCCAAATATACATATATAATGCACATAAGTATACCTAATTATTGATAAAATATGTGTCTTTTATCTATGTGTATAGATCAATGACCTACACATAACTGTTCAAACTTATGATATTGTCACAATGTAGAGATTTAATATTCATTATTTTTAAGAAATATGAGCATACTATTCTACTAAATGATTTATTAAAATGTGGGGAGTTTTTTTAATTCAAAACTTCATTCAGTTACTAAATAAACCAGATGTGAAAAGACTGCAAATTAAAAATTAGCGATAGCGTGGGTAAGAATGGTGATATTCTTTTCATTGCGTTGTTTTGCCTTCAAATATTTTTTCAGCTGCTCTACAAATTTCTACTACACCATACAAGATTGATGACATGAATTTTCTCAAAAGAATGTAAGATTTTATGTTCAACACACAATGTTGCAAAGAAAATGAGATAACCTGAATTCAATATCTGATTTTTTTTTAAACTGGAGACCACTCATTTTACTGAGATTATGTTGTAACTATGTAAGCTAATTGTTTTCCATATCTGGAACATACTCATCAGTTTTGTTACTTTTTGGACATAGGCTGATTTTGTAGGAGTGCAACTGAGAAATATATATTTACTCTCAGAAGAGATAATTTGGTTAAGAATCGAGCATGAATACAAATCTCAGTGATAAAATTCACAGTAACGCTGTTGAATTCACTCTGTAAATTTGAAAAGCTTTCAAAATGTTTCCCTTTAGCAGTTTGGTCCCTCAGCCTTCTGCAGAGGTAAACAAAAAAGAAAACCGCTATTTAAATATCTTCCTTATCTCCAGGTCTTTACAAGATGATTATTTCTCTAATCACCAAAGCCCAAGGCACCACAAAAACCCAGGAAGACATTTCGTAACGCTGAAAAGTAAACCCCCTTTTAAACAGAAAGGGAAATAGACTGGTGGGATGATAGGGATGGTAACTTCTGTGGATGTTTAATAAATTGATTTTATTCTGTTTTTGAGTCTGGGACACTGATTCCTTAGCTAGAGCTCAGCTACAGTGTACATACAACATTGTTACACTGCAAGTCTCATTTTTGCTGTGCTGCTTGGTCAGCGATTCCCAACACTTGTGTAAGTATTCGTATAGTTTTACTTATGTTCAACACAAACACACTGAGGTACTTTGTTGAGAATCGGACTATAGGGAAGTTCCAAGCAGCTGGGATTTTTTTTTTTTTTACTAGATGTGAAATATTTTTACACTTCAGAAAAATCAAATTATTGTTCTCTAACCAGATGCAGTGACTATTTGGAGAAGAGGTAGAACACCAACTAAGCAAAGTAAACTAAGTAAATAGGAAGTGTCTGCATTTTTAGACCTCCTCTTGGGGGACATGATTTTTGAAAACATTCTTTGAGGACTGTAGCATTTCAACTGATCTAACAATTGAAATATTTGGATAATGAAAAGTACAAATTTGTATTGTCCTTGTACATACCTCTTTTTACAATAAATTCAAAGACAATACTATTAATTTACTAAACGTGTATTTCAAAAATTACAAAAAGCCACATAAGAAAATTAAAATCACTGTGTTGTAGCAAACAAAAAGCAAAGAAACCACAATAAATTAAAAAAAAAAGAGTGAAGCAGATGTGTGTTTTCATGCTTGACCGTGTCAGCACCATGGCAGTGCTGAGACTGGTTTAGACCATCACAGATGAAACATATCAGGATTTCCATAAAAACCTGTAGCGTGAGTGTTCATTTAGATATTACCATGAAGCATCCTGTTCCTTCCTTTGCAATTAAAATACTTGATTTGGAAATTAATCACATAAATTTACAACAGTGGTTAAAAAAAAGGCATCTTTGCAATCCTAAACACAATCCACATGGGCACATGTGCTTGCTGGATGTTCTGGCTAGAAAACAAAAATGTAGAGTTCCGGCATTGTCGTTTCTCTCTATTAAGGTCCTATCCTTTATCCTCAGAAGCCAAGTTATAAATGCCTTTGGGATCTTTTATTTAGTTATTTATAAACTTATTTTCAGATAAGGCTTGATAATTATTCTCAGATAAGGTTCCCAGAAGTCATCACTCACCATCCAGTCCTGAGAAAGATATGTGGAGCTGCATAATTTTTAGATTTTTCTACTAGAATTACTCACTTTCATATGTAATGGCACACATATAGGCATGCAAGATATAAAAACATAGCTTCACTCTCCAAAGTACCAACATAAAAGGGGAGAAAGAAAACAAATTATTTTGTTTTCCTACTCAAGAAACATGTAGATTGATTACTCTCAATTTTACACAGACACAGAAGTGTGCTTGGAAACAAAGTACCAGTTTGCTACACAAGGAAACACAGGTAGGTATACAAACTGCAAACCAGAAGTAGTGGAAAGGAATCGAAAAGTATTCATTAAAACAAACTCAGTCTAATATCTAAACATCTGATTTTAGGATTTTGTGAAAAATTTTTGTATCAAGCTCAATAAAGCAATTAAAATTTTAATGTGATTATCTGAGATTAAAAAAGACGGAGAGAGATTTTTCCAGTTATATTATTGAGTGGAAATTATATATATATATGTAAACAATTATTTCAGAAGTTTAACTACAATATAATTACAGTATAATTGCACTGTAGTTATGCAGATGTATCATATAATTAAATACTTTAATATAAATGTTTGATACTTAAATGTCTCAAATAGGAATTACAAAATGCATGAGGCTTTATTGGTTTAAAAACTTAGAGACAAAGTTACATTCAAACAGATATGGAATACAAATACATAAAAATATCTTTTAAAAATGAAGTGATTCAAAACAAAGAATCTGGAGGTTTCTTAGTATCATAGCAAGAACAAAGAGAATAAAAGGTAAGTACCAACAATTTTTAAACATCTACAGTTCTTTTACATAAAATATTGAGGAGCAAATGCACTGATACAGCGTGGTAAATCTTAGATGTTGATGGGTGAATGTGGATCGTGATGGAACTCTCCTCTCCCTCCCCTCTCCCTCTCCCTCTCCCTCTCCCTCTCCCTC
>VWZD01004201.1:132355-178015 GCA_013396695.1 Sakesphorus luctuosus | reverse complement strand
CCCCTCCCTTCCCTTCCCAAACCTTCCCTTCCCCTCCCCTCCTCTCCCCTCCCTAAACCTTCCCTTCCCAAACCTTCCCTTCCCTTGTTACGTTTGTTGAGTTTAGCTCATGAATTCGAATTTTTGTGAAGGGCCATATGATGCATCCTGACCCCAAGTTGGTAAGATTATTTCTCTTCCTTAAAGCTCCTGTGTATAAAGGACAATTATGTAGATGAGGAGAATTTCACCCAAAATAAATTGCATGCTCCATCTGATTATGGATAATAGATTATTCCAGACCTATACTGTCCTCAGGTGGAATTGAAGGATCCTTTAAACATCAAGGAGTATATTCATAACCATTATCCTCTTAACCCTTTGATGTGAAAAGATTGCTATAAAATTTACTAAATTCATCTAAAATGACTTTTGAATCTCCAATCACTTTGTTCTCTGCATTAATAATACTAGGACTAATCCCGCATGACTTGTGAGATTTAAGATGAGTAGCTAATAGCTTTTGAATCAAGGGTGCCTTTCAAGGGTGCCTCTAAGCAGTATCTAAAACTGTGCGTGTGCAATTTGTCTTATCCAAATTGGTGCATATTCAGAAAGCTATGTAACCTATATACAAACTGCATTTTCATTCAAGATGTATGTATCTCATATATGCAAATATAGTCTGAGGATTAGCAGTGGATTTTTTACACAGAGAACAGAAAAGAAGTACACATTAATACTTACAGTTGCTTCTGGAAATTTAGCTCTATTTATACAACTAGGAAGTGTGGGAGCTTGATTGCTCTTAGTCTGGTTTTAAATCCTATGTATATTTTTTGTGTTTTGCCCTGGGTCCAGTATCTGATCACCATGGCATTGGATTAAGGCTAACACACTGAGCCCACTGTTTTCCTCTTCTGTTCTCCACCCCTCATTATTTGACCCTCAGGTAGAAAAATAGAGTCAGAAACAGTGGGACCAGCTGCAGATACATCCAAAGTCTGAGCCTTCCTGCATTCGGAGACTATTTACAATCTGGCCATTTTCTTTTCTCTCTACTTTGTTTGACTTTCCTCTTCCTTCACAGTCTCTGCATCCAATATTTATTCTCACCTGGTTCTTTTGCCCTTCTTCTCTTCTAACTACCTAAAAGTCAATACTTTTTCTTACTTTATTCTTTTCATGTATTCCAGGCAACCTCTTAGTTCTTTCTTTGCCCTCCCTCCATACCCCAAAGATATAATGGAATATACGTGCTGTTTTCTGCTGCCTCTACTTTCTTGTCTTTTTAGAGGATAAAATTCTCAGAATAAGGATTCCCTTCTACTCTTTATACTTACTGTGCCTGGCACAAAAATTCCCCCCCAAAAAGTTTGCCCACAAATCTCATATATGAAATCTTGATATTTTTTTCCCCCCAGATTCAAATGTAATTTGAGACTATTCATGTTCTATTGCAAATTGAACAAAGACATTTTCATAAACTGAAAGAAAACAGATTTCCAGAAAATATTTTTTCTCCTAACAAAAGTAAAATCATGACCTATTCAAGATAATATAGTCTACGTGTGATCTTGGATAACATTACAGGATATGAATCCTGGTTTTGAAAGTGTAATTTAGGTATTTAAATAATTCATCCTATTTGCAAAATGGTTAGTTCAGAACTTGGTTAAGCTATCATCAACAATAATGTGTCCTAAGTCCCTTTAAAGATGAAAAGGGAGGATGTCCACTTCTCTGTCTTCCTTTCTTTTCTCTCCTCCCTTCTCTTTTTTTTCCACAGTATGTGAGAAAATGTTTGTGCGGGCAGTTCAAAAAGTCGCATAGGCTGGGTAGATCTCTGCTATGGATGTTCAAGAAACCAGATTTTCCCCTGGATGATCAGGAGACCTTGGAGACTCTAGCTCCTACAGTTTGGCTGTTATGGTTTTTGAGTGTGTGGTTGAGCTTACATGCACTGAGGGAAGGAGAGCTAAGCTCAGTTAAGGCATGGAAAATACATAGCATCTGACGAGTGATCTTCAGAGGATGCTGAAGAGTAGAAAGATACCTGTGGGACTCAGCCTATGAAGACTGTTAAGAAAGAAACCATTTCTGCACCCTTTCTTAAACTTGCTGATGTCCACTGTGAACATTTGAATACTGCATAACTGCAATTAAAATGTGCCACAAAGCAAAGCAGCAATCAGCATGCTGTACCCTAAGAAAATCAGGAAGAGTCGAGTCTACAAGTTGTAAAAGAACATATGATAACATGACTTTTTATTGAAAATACAGAATGCTTCACAGCCTGGCAATTCCAATGCTGGAAAATACATACAGACACACAATATCATATTGCAGCATGTAATATTTTAAGATCATTAGTGCAGAGTATATTCTGCTATTTTTTTCTAAGAAATCATGATTTCTCATGAACTCTCCTATTAGCTTTTACTCTTCTATAGCTTTTCTTTGTCTCTGTTTTACACCCTCCTTCATTTTATAACTGTCTGTGTCATGATCAGAGTGTTTTGCATTAGGGTTTTGCAATTCCTTGCCTGCGTTCAAATCCTTGCTATTTTTCTGAATGGAAGATTGTAATGATACAATTTAATTAATGTTGATTTTATAATGTTTTAACTCTGCCTGATGGATATAAGCTAAAAATCTATCATTGCCTCTTAATTTTCAAATCAGTTGAAGAATATATTAAATGAAACACCACAAAAGCCACTTACACAGTAGATACAAATTAATGGGAAGCTGTTTGATTTATTATACAACAGATAAGATCTGCATGATACAGCATCCTGATGGTTTATATGTCTATTAAATCTTTCTATTGAAGGTTATTCCTGAACTCAAAATTTCATATTCCAGTCTGTACTTTATCAGCAACATATAATGCTAGATTTGAATTGATAAATTTAATAATAAAAAATTCTTATGTTGATCTAATGAGACATGCTCTTTGGGTGGAAGATATAAAAATGGAATCAACTTCTTCCACAGCATATCCACAAGGGATCAGCAAAAACGACCACTTGTTTCCTATTATCATTCCACTTGGAACAGAGGGAGAAGACTTCACAGAAGTGAAGTCTTTTACATATGTAATGAAGTAACGATCTTTTACATATTGTTTCAGATTTTATTTCTCAGGATACTGAGTTCTATAGGAGATACACACACGTAACCTTCAATTTCTATGTCACCTGGAAATTAGTTTAGTCTATAAACTTTTGTTTGTTTCCTAGTAAGCTAGGTTTGAATAAATGTTGACATCTAAGGATAGGAGATAGGATGCATCGATACATCAGGCAGCATTGCATTGATTAAAATTACTTTGAAACAGACTAGCACCACTCACATGCTCATTTATGTCTCTCAGCTAGAGGTACTAACAACTTGCTGAGGAACAGGTGTGCTTAAACAACCCATCAGCTATAGCTGATCTGTTCACTGATTCAGTGTAAAAATGCCTCGGTAATGTCAGAGGACACTTGCCCTTTTATAGTTACCTGGCCATGATTGTTCATCATAAATATTAGTTATAAAGATATAATCCTCATTTTTATATTCTTCACTTTCAATATAAAATCTGAGTAACAGAGTTAGGATTGCATTTCCGCAGTAGGTCCCATTTAAACAAAGCATTTGTGCATGTGTTTAAATTCAACACATATACACGTTTTTAACATTAATATAAAAGTGTCCCAATAGGAATGATTTCCTGAGTGGGAGCTTTAATCTGTACCAAGTATTTGGTAGAGCTCAAAACAGGATGAACATGTGGCACTTTTATTTTGCATCAAACATTTGCATAATAAAGGATAAACTGACAAAAGGAGTGACTTAAATAAAAAATGGGTTAGCCAAATAATTGAAATTTATCCTTAATGTGCAGGGTAGAGAAAGTACACATGAAAGGCCTTTTGGGATTTCTCTGAAAAACAAAGACCACATGAAAAGTTGGTTTTGATTTTCTTTTTACCCTGTATTTCTATGAGTCCATTCACATGCATTCATAAGCTTTATTTGTCTTTCTGTGAAACAATTAGATAGCTTCCAAAGTGGAAAGCTTTATCAATTAAGTCTCAATTTCCATTTCCCTATTTATGATCCTGCAGCTAGTAAGCATCAATAATTTCTACTTTGCTACAATGTCACCATGAAGACTGATTGTGCATGTCACCTCAATAGGAGAAGACTTAAATGGAAAACATAGACTTGCAACAGCGCCAAATTCACTTTTGCAAAAGAGAGCAACTCAATCACATTTTAAAAAATATAAGTTTTAAGCTGCATCACATCTTTGCTCTGATGAAAACGCTGTATCTTCCTTCAACATTTTTATTGACATTATTGCATTCTTGTAAATAAGGACAGAGAAATCACCACACTAAAAAAATATTATTGTCAAAAATTAAGCACCCAGAAAATAGGAAATGCCAAGGTCAAGGCTATACCAGAAAAAAATGAGTCATCTGCCTGTGCATATAAATTATGATACAGTTAATTAGATGATCACTCTAAGATTACTTGAATGCAGTAGGTCTTTGTTTTATTCAGTAGATACAGAAGATAGTGGTTAGGGAACTTATCAACAATTGTTTTTCAGATTTTTTCCAAACTCTCCTCCTAAAGAAGCCATGCCCATTTTGATGAGAAAGGTGCTTACATATTTCTGAGGTATTTCTGCCTCACACTTTAGTGACTCAGTTGCCACACATTTACAGAGATGCTTTAGCCCTTTACACAGGACTGGTGTTTTCATGGACTGGTGGTGCAGAACTGTTCAGGCTCTAGTGCTGTCAGGAGTTTCAGAGAATCATAGAATCATTAAGGTTGGAAAAGACCTCCAAGGTCATCAAATCCAACCTCTGACTGAACACTACCATGTCAACTAGACCATAGCACCAAGTGCTGCATCCAGTCATTTCCTGAACACTTCCAGAGGTAGTGACTCCACCACTTTCCTGGGCAGCCTGTTCCAATGCCTGACCACACTTTAGTGAAGAAATTCTTCCTGATGTGCACCCTGAACCTCTCCTGAGGAAGCTTGAGACCATTTCCTCTTGTCCTGTTGGTAGTTGCCTGGGAAAAGAGGCTGACTCCCACCTCACTACAATGTCCTTTCAGGTAGTTGTGGAGAGCGATAAGGTCTTCCCTGAGTCTGGCTCTCTCCAGGATAAACAACCCCAGCTCTCTAAGCTGTTTCTTAAATTTTTTACTCTCTAGACCCTTCACCAGATCCTTTGCCCTTCTCTGGACATATTCCAGAATCTCCAGGTCTGTCTTGAAGTGAGAGGCCCAGGGACAATCCTTTCCCTGGTCCTGCTGGACACACTGTTTCTGATACAGGCCAGGATGTCTTTGGTCTTCTTGGCCACCTAGGCACACTGCTGGCTCATGTTCAGCCAGCTGTCAACCAGCCCCCCAGGTCCTTTTCTGCCAGGCAGATTTCCAGCCACCCTGGACCCAAGTGCAGGACTGGCACTTTACCTTATTGAATCTCATAGCGTTGGCCTTGGTCCATTGTTCAACCCTGAAGCAGGAGTCTTGGATTATTTAGGGGAATCGCTCTCTGACTAGTGGAGTATTGCCCTTTGGGTGTGCTCAAGGTACATTGAGAAGGAAGTACTGGCACAATTTGGAGTAGGTTGCCTGCTTCATTGACTTCTGATGTCAAAGTCTAGAAAGGACTACCTACTTCAGGAAGGGTGTGAGTCACAGTTTCTAGAACAGTGTGCTATGGATGTCAGTTCTTCCTCTTCTGGCCTACTTAAATATTTCTATTACACAAAGATGTGCAGAAGAGACTAAGGAAGTCAGGGCTGAGGGATAATCAAAGAAGATAAGTTCACAACCCTGTCCCAAATCCTGCATGCCAACCAAGGTCCACAATCAGGATTATTGGGTATTCTGGCTTTGTGCCCTCAACCTGCAGTATATTAGCATGATGGAAGAGACCTGAAACACTGAAGAAGCTGTCTGTCTTCAGTGTCTCACAACTGAAGACAATTGTGCCAGTGGCTGGCACTGATACATGCTTAAGTAAATGCTTTCTGAAAATGTCTTCGTCAAGACTCTCAGTCATCTGTGTGTATCTAGGAGGAGAGATACCAAATGCAGAGCTCAAGATACCTTTCCACAGAGTGTGCAAAGGAACTTTGTCTTGCAAGATCTGAGTTATTATTCCTCTCTCAGGTTCCTCAGTGTATCATTATCTTCATGGACTACCCTGCATTTTCACAACTATTGTGGCTGCTGATTCACAAATATGAGTGAATTTGTCACTGCACTTTTTAAGTGAGTAATTTCCAAACAGGGAACAGTGGCACAGAGAGATGAAGGTGTCCCTTTCTCTGCAGTATCAATTTCCCCATCCTTTGCTTGCAGAGAGCTGCTTGCAAAAGGGCAAGGAAGGCTGAAGAAAAATCTGCAACTCTCAAGGTTCCCATCTCAGCACTGAAAATTACTTTTTGTGAAGAGATGCCTATATGAGGTGCAAGGCAGAGCCTGTGGCCCTCTCTGCCAGCCTGCCCTCTGCAGTTCACTTGTAACCCAGAACAGAAGTGCTCTATATCTCAGCCTCTGCTCATACCCACTGTAAAATTGGAAAGAAAAGAGCCCAAGAACCAGTTGCTAGTATATAGAATATCCTTGCTTGATTGACATGTAACATATACTACAAGTTGTCCTAGGAACATGTGGGGATGAAAGGATTTAACACTTTTGGGATGAGGAACAAAGTTTGAAGGAAACTACATATAGGATCATATGTGGAGATTTTAGTTAATTGAATGGTGGAAGGTTTGTTTTCACACAGAATACATTTTGTGACCATATATTGTTCAGTATTAATTCTTTATCCTGGAGACACAATATACTGTGCTCTGTTACTCTCATATCGGTGCCTGTAACTGACAATTATATTCTCTACCTTCTTGGGAAAATAACCTAAATGAAAGCTTTCTACCTGTTTCAGCCTTTTCTCATCCCATTCTCTTTTCTTTCAGCCTTTCTCCCATCTTTCCTCCCCAAATATAAATAAAGGTAATATGCTTTTTAATTTTTAAAATTTATTTATTTTTTAAATTTTTAAGTGTAAAACGAATGAATCTTGGTAAAATGTCATCCTGAATCTAGAATTTTGACCCTGTTGTTTTATGAGATCTGAGGCCTCCTTTCAGGTCTGGTTTCCTACGGACTTCTTTGACATGCTTCACTAGACCTAATAGCTCCCTATTACCAGTTACAATTTAGCATATGAGCCAGGAGCTGGAGGAAAAAGGGAAAAAGGAGTGTAAATTATACGGAGATGCAGTGAACAAAGGTTTTATTTCTCCTGAGCACAACCCTTTGATAGGAAAACGGGGGAGACAAATGTGTTGCTAATTTAATTAAGTAGTATGAGATGGCAGGGTCCACAGATGCCATTTAGGCCTGGATTAATCAAGAGCAGGTGATGAAAATGAATAGTCACACATAATGTTAGCATTTTTAACAATCCGACACAGTCTAATGGAATCAAGTGCTATTTAACAACAGGGCTCAGTTTTGCTTGCTAATCCAAATTTATCTGCACTTTCACCGCACACATTCATGTGGATCAAGAACTCTGTTCCCTCTGATTCCCATTAATTTTCTGGGGCATTTTATTTAACATTTTGTACAACATATTCATGTCCTGTGTACTGCATATGGAAAGAAGCACAGTGAGGGCTGTGGAAGCATTGCATTCTATGTGCTGAACAAGGAGGTAAACATGTTTGGACTGCTAAGAGGTCATACTTACCAGTATAAAATCTTTGTTTTCCTCCATGCATTCCTTTCTAAAATTACAGAAAATGTTCCAGTCAGCTGTTTCCTTATAGAATCAAAGCTTGAAAATATTTTTGTTCATGAATTTTCTGACCACCTGCAGCTACTTAACATAACACTTCGAGTGTGCATTTATCTTTCCTGGCAATAATTGAAGAATGGAAGTTAGCATAATCTTCAGTCTCCTCTCTAGTGAAGGAGTTGCTAGATGAAGATTGGAACCTTTGTCAGATTGAAAGAAAATTTAACTGCATATGCAGTCACACTTTCCCAATAAACAGTTTTCAGCTACAATATATTGGGTGCCTACAATTTCCCTGCTTGCAAAATGTTAGAACCTGCTGCTGGAAAATCAGATCTGTGTCCAGTTGTGGTACTTTACAAAGCAGTGGTCATGCAACTTGTTCCTGTACTCCTCTGACAGTTTTTGACACAGGAGAGAGCGTGTACGAAAGTGCTGTGGCATCATCCAGTTGTGCAAAGAAGGTAAAAAGACTCTGCCACCCATGCTAGGGCTCTGAGAGCTTTATAACCTATTATTTCTTTATGTGGTGTCATAAAAGTAAACCAAATCCTGTCCACCACAGGACTGACAGAGCATTCTGCAGTATTCCTAGTTTTCAAAGTCTGAGTTCTCTTTACCCTTTTAATGGATGGATTTATTACACCTCAGAGTGCAATTTTCCATTAGTTGTTATCAGCTCTGAGGGGAGCATCTTTATGTCACAGGGAGAGCAGACTACTCCTTTAGGTGCTATGCATTTTGTTGCATTTACAGAGTCTTGCCAAGCTTGCTTTCTAAACCTTATGAAAGTCAATTATGAGCAGCCATGTCTCAGTTGCCCTCTTTCAATATAGCTATTCTCCAATCCCTGAAGACTCTTTAGAAGAGATACTTCTGTGTGCCATAAAAACACTTGTGTTCTTAAATACCTCTGAGTATAAAAAATCCAATACAAGAAATGCAAAGATACATATGCATTTCTTTCCAGAGAACATCCCCAGGATGAACTACCTAGTTCTGCTTAGTGGTGTTTGGCTCTCTGTTTTTGCAGGTGAACATTTTATTTGTCAAAGTACTCCTGACAAAGAGGAAATAATACTATCAGGGAGAAAAAAATTCACAGCTTCACAGAAAAGGAACCCTAAAACACAAACAGCAGAACCAAAAACCAATATGTGTTTACATGAATATGATTCTATCCCCAAAAAGCCTCACCAGGATTACAATAAATTTCAGAATTTTTTGCCAGCTGTTTCTGAAAATAACACTGTGAGACTTAAAGCCTTGGTGAAGGTGCTGTGAGGAATTTAGCTGGGGTGTATCAAGGGTGTCCATGCCCAGTAGCCTCTTTTTTACCTTAAATGGTGGTAAACACACTACAGTCCTCAGCTGATTAAAACTCTTTGCTTAAAATAATCGCTTAAACTCTAATTGACCTTGGTGTCTGTTTATATCCCTTTGCCCCGTAGTTACTCCTGTAGTGTCTTAAGTTTCTCCAGCTACACTTGCCAGAACCTGTCTGCAATATCCATGAACTTGAGTGTGTTTATAAAGCTGCTGTCACATTTGAAGAAATTACATCTTCTTGCTCACTGTTGTCCTCAACTGAGATATTCCAACTCACAGAGCAACTACTTAGAGACTTTCACTTCAGTGCCAGGATTTTTCCTGAGCTAATCTTTGTCGTGACCCAGATCAGAGTCACTGATATGTGTCAATGTCTTAAACTGCTGTCTTATTCTCCATCTAATATTCTCCTTCTCAGAAGACCAAAAATAAGGAAAACTCAAGTGAAGATGGTGTGATCAGCTGAAGGAATAGTGCACTTCCATTCTAAAAAACTTCATCTAGAGTTGGTAGTTTGCTGTCAAGATTCATGCGATTTGTGAAGTGATGAAGAAGAAGTAATTGCTGTGTGCCTGTCCTTCAGGCCCATGCTGTGGTGGAAAAAGAAGCTGCTTTGAGTTGAAGGGAGAGGGAAGGGATTACCAAAAGTCTTTGGTGTGTCTTTGTCTTTTGCTTTCATTAGGCTTTCAGACAACATCCATAAAGCTCATCCTTTTTCTATTGTTTTTTTAAATTTTCTCATACTTTCTCAAGTAGGTTCACTTTTAGAGATGTGACTTCATCCCCCTTTGAAGGCAGGGTTATATTCTGAGGTATGCTTGCGTCTTTTAATTAAAAATTACAGGTAAAATATTTAGAATACTCCTGAATTATGGAATATTTTTGTTTTGCAAATGGAAAAGTGTAACCAATAGTCTTATTGCATTTTATATTAAAAGCAGCGTTAAATTATAATAAAGGAAAAAAAGTTAAAAGTATTGCAGTCTGGCTTTATGTGTATGTGTTGAAGATTAATGCCTTTGGTTAATTTGGATTGAAATATATATTCTAATAAGGTGTCAAAATTAGTTCTGAGAGTGCTCATCTGGCAGCTATGAATACATTATAACAAAGTGTAATTAAGCCTCTCTAAAGTTTTTATCTCTTTACTTTTTCCTTTTTTTTCCTTTTTTTTTTTCTTTTTTTCTCCTGAGCTCATAGGAACCTGGACTCAGGTGCAAGGACACTCCAGGGAAAGTCATAGTTTCATAGAAGTTTATAAGAAAATGCTTTTATTGTGTTCTCACTTTGTAAAAGAAAGATGAGAAAATCATGTCAATAAAAGGTTTAGTGTTTCCACAAATTTGAGGTCTGTCTGCAATATTTTTGTGTTATGAAGATCTTTAAATTATCATCCCGGCCTAACCAGATGGGGGAAAAACTGGGTGGCTGAAAGAAAGGGCAGAATGTATAGGGTCAGAAGATAGCGGTTAATGGATCAGGCTTTGCCTTCAGGCTGGTAACCAGTAGAGTACTGACAGGGTCTCTGCTGGGGACCGAACACTTTAACATCATTGCTAATGATGTGAAGGAGATGATGGATGGCAGTTTTACTTGGGAGATACCAAGCAGTGAGGACCACTCCCTGTGCTCAGGGACAGGACTGCCATTGAGAGACACTCATGCAAGCTGGAGGGAAGGGCCAAAGAGAACCATGTGAAATACAACAGGGACAAATATTAGGCCCTGTGTTGAGGAAGAAAGTGACCTGGACAACACTACAGGCTGGTACCTGAATGTTGAAGGACAGTTCTATGGACAAGTGCCTGGGGGGCCTGGTGGAGAGCAGCCTGGACAGGAGCGAACCCCATGCCCTGACACCACTAATGGTCCACAGCATCACTGGCTGTTATCAACAGGGCAATAGACAATAGATGGGAGGGAAGTGCTTATTCCTCAAAACTCAGCACTTATTAGATGATGTCTAGAATACAGTATTACTTTTTAGGCTCCCATTGGAAATAAGACAACAGGGAAACACACAGCGAGTGTGCCTAGCATCTATTAATATCTTGAAATACTGTGAATACTGTTCAAAGGATTAGTATTACATCTGTGGAAAGTGGAACATTGTCATTCATTGAGCATTCTAAATATTTAAATTTTTTGCCTTTTTAGTAAATTAGTTGTGCAGCTTTATCACTGCAACCACAATGGCAAACTAATGTAGACTCATGGTCCAAAGTTCTCCAGAGGTGAGAATCATTCATGGGATGTGACCCAGATGGATTCATCAGTTGTAATTCCAGGTGAATTTTTAAATAGTCAGATGGGAACATCAAAGAGACATTAAAAGGCAGGCAATGTTTATTCCAGTCCTGTCCTTTAACATTTGCCTCTTGAATGATTACTTCAAAATGGAGTAGTATTGCACCTAGAGGCAGTGGGGAAGGAATGGTGGAGTGACCAGAACTTCCCATCCTCTTTTATGCACAAGGCTCTGAGGAAAGTAATAGGGATCAAACAGAACACGTGGAGTGAGTGAATGGTGATGCAGGGCAGGGGAGTAAAAAAGGAGACCGGTAATGTAGAAAATAGCATGACAGATTCATGGTTTATCTTCAGCTGAAGATATTTACAGAAATAGGATCTATCTACTGGAATTGGGTATAAGATAAATCACAAAAATTCCATCAATATATAATCATCCCTTCTCTAGAACACATTTACTTATCCATTTTTGACTAGTACATTTCTTGTACAATTAATTTCTTAGCTGTTGATTTCAGGAATTGGTAAAAGTATTTAGTATTCTGAAAATGATTTTTAATAATAAGTAAAGCACTGCAAAGCTGCAACTAGGAGACAAAAGCTACTGTAATACCCTGTAACTGAAAACTTGTTTTCATTAGGTCAACGGTAGGTATATTCCTTGAGTAGATGCACAGTCACAAATTTAATTTTTTTTTATTCTTTTTCTCCTGCTTAAAGAAAACACTCTCATGCTGCAACCATCATAGTAGAGTACATTAAATGGGCTAGTTGGATCCTGCAGGTGCTACAGGATAAAACTAATAAACTAAAAATCCAGTCAACCTTTAACCCCAAACAATGTTACTCTGCACAGTAAAATAAATCTGCTAATCCATTTAGCTCCAACATTGTGCAAAAATTCATTAGGACATTTCATTAGGAATGTTTTCTAAGTTATATGCTCTGCCTGTGTACCATGTGGCCCTTGGCTTATCTGAAACATGCCTTGTTTTCCTTCTGTTCATTATAAGGATGGAAGGAAAAACTGAGAATTCCTTTTTGCCTTAATTTCTGCTGTCTCTTCTATTACCAGTTCTTCCTCACTTTAGAGACAGTCTTTAGCATCTGCAGCTCCGTGGTGCAGATAGCCCAGTTTAGAGAGCACTGTGATTGCAATGGCCTCACCTGGAGAATAACAACTCAATATGTGAGAAGGGAGAGGACAGTTCCTCACTGGGGAGAGAAGGAAGAATAGATTATGGGAATGAGGAACATAGAGAAATAAGCTTAACTCCTCTAGGTTCAGCAACCAGGGTACTTTTGGGAAGTCTAATGGGAATGACCTCTGGGGTCAGGTGGTTTACTTTGACTTCTTAAAGTGAAAGAGTCATTACAAATACCAAGCAGCTAAATACTCAAAGAGTGACAAACCTGGAGCCACTGTCAGGAGAAGGTTTGCCTTCTTATGAGATAGGACATTGAAACAGCTCAGAAGTTTTCAATATCCTTTAGAGAGCATAGTCATTAGATGTGCACACAGTATCCCAGTTCCATTTTACAAGCATGAAGGTAAAAATTCCCTTTTTCTCCTTGCCTGCTTACAAGTGTCAGACTCACTCTAGTGCACTAAGGGGCTCTTCTCAGCAGCGAGGTTGTTTTGCTGTGCCATCCCAACAATGTGTTCTGTATCATGTCAGGCTTTATTGATCTGTGTGGATCAATATGTTTCTAGATCAGTGTACATCTTCCACAATATTAACAGCACACTTCATAATTGCCACTGATGAAAGGACTTACTTTCTTCCCTTCAGAGAACTTGAAGAACAAACCTTGATGTGGTATCTGTGACAAATTCCAAGGAGCTGACATTCCTCTCCTTTGCACAGCTAAGATAGCAGCTGTTCTAGGTACAACTCCAACTCAACACAAATCGCTGTTGAGTTTATAATTTGGTTTGTTATATTGTTATATTATTTTGTTATTGTTTTTTCCTCCTTTTTATTTATTTCTTTTTTTTTTTAAACTTTAAATTAAATTTGATTTAAAGGGGAAATGGAGCACCTACATGGATATCCAAAAATCCTGTATGTACCTGGGTAAAAATCTGCCTTTGGATTCTATGGCTTCATGGCACAACTTTTCTCTAAGTTAATTAAGAAGTATATATAAACATGCTTGAGGCCTGTTAGGAGTCAGCAGAGCTGTAAAAAATCTCAATGAGAAGTTTTGTCTCATAGCTTTAGCAATTGGGTAATTATGTAATTGTTGCGTTTCTTTGTTTAGCATATGCACTGCGATCTCATTAATCAGTGCACCAAAACTGAAATTGCTGTGATTTCCACCAGCACGATAAGACACTTTGGCTGCTACATTCATAGGGATAAATTGGTTATTTTACTAAGTCTCAAAGGGTGAAAGCTTGGGGGTTTTATTTTAATGTTTGTCACATGATCTCGCTGCATGACATCGCAAATCTCCCATCTCTGCTTTGTTGGTCTATATGCATGAATAATTTTCCCAGTGCTTGTTTGTAGCCGAGTGGGAGAAAGAGAGAATTACCGCTGCACAATCTCTTGTTGTCGGCGATCAGCATTCCGATGGTCTGAGCTGGCTTACAACAGTGTAAAGACATCAGTGGCATGTGTTATAATATATTGAGCATTGTACTCCTGAAGAACGCACGAAAGAAAGAACATTGTTCTACTAGGGAGCAATTCATCGGGTTTTTCCCAGAGACTCTTGGGTCAAGTTTTTATAGGCCTATTTGATTTTCAAATTCTTTTTCCCCCTTTTTCCTCTCAGTGAGCCATAGTGTCCAAACTTGTCTACATTTACTTCCCATGTTTTGTGCATGGTAGATGTCCTTTAAAAAGAGTATCTCAAATAAGTCTTTATTCTTGTTTTGTTGGCTCTTATTCTGTGTTTTCATGAACTCTGGCCCTGGCCATGGCAACTGCAAGAAAAATGTTAACATTGATTGACAGGATTAAGAAAGCCTCCATGCCTATCCGCATTTCAAACACTTTGGGAACAATGGTGTTTGGTGTGATTGAATTAATGAGATATCGCGGACTGTCAAAAGAGCACACATACTTTACATAAACCTGATTATCTTTGCATGGCAGAAATGAAAAAAAGGAGGGAACAGAGGTTCGGCTTTCACTCATACCTCCAAAGGAGCCATCAAAGTGTGTGCGCCCTGGCTCACAGTGATGTGCCCGCTCAACTGGCCTGCCCTCCCTTTCTCTCTACATACTGCCCAGCTCTGCTTTGCATAGATCAGCCATGGGCTTTAACAAGTCTATTCAGGCGACTGGACCCAAAACAACACTCTTTTCACAGCTCAGCACCTCTGTGCTGATTTTTTTCCCCTATGGATCTATTGTTTAACTTGAACTAAGCATACATTTCAACAATTAGACCTGAACTGGCTCCTACCACCCTAGCTTAACCCCAAAGAGTGACATCAGTCATGTTATAACATACATTTTGAGAGGTGAGCCACAGCTGGTGCTCACTTTTAGCAATGGAATTACTGGAGACAGAAGAAAGTTTCATAGGGAACTTCTTCCCTCATAAGTCTTTAAATTATATTTCTATCCTCTGAGAAATGTTTCAGTGGGCATAATACTATGGCAAATGAACACAATTCATTGAAGTAACACTGCATCTTAGCAATTTTTTTTTCTGCAAGAGGACGTCATGGATTAAGAAGCTCTGAAATGGAATGTAATCCAAAAGCTGAAAGGATTCTACCTACCTGCATACCTATCTGTCTATCTGTCTACTTACCTGTCTTATGACCTCTCTAATAATTTTACATGGTCCTTATTTCCACAGAGGAGCACTAGTTCCTCAAATACACTTAGCACTGGCTTACTAAAAATCCTAAGTTTAATGGTGGTGGTATTTCTTTAACTGCATAGTTTATAGCAGCCTCTTCAAACTTTTTTAGCAAATAGCCACTTTTTAATTGAATTAAACTACTTAATTTAAAGAATCTAGCAGATTTTTTCACTCCATTCATGGCTCATGAGAATATTTTTTTTTCTAAAAATAGTTTTCTTTTTTGTGTGCTAAATCCAGATGGAGACAATGCATAAAAGACTCATGTTAGCAAGGCATCTTACAATATTTTTAGCTTGTCTGGAGCAAAGAGATACTATGAAAACCTCAAAATATTGTACATGTAAGAATGTCCAGACTGTTTTTGCAGACATATGAAAAATGGAAAATTTAAATGAAGTCTAAATAAGAAATCAAACTTTCCTAGTTTACTTACAACTTCTCAAACTGCTAGTCCTCACAATATCCTTCTGTCAATATGCTACTTCTCACCAGGCAGAAAAATGTAGCCTTTATATAAACATGAACTACAATGTCCATTGTGGGCTTTTTAGGATCCTTCACTCATTTATATCATACTTTCAGTGTCCATAAGTAAGCAAGAGATATTCTTTGTCTCTGTAACCTCAGTGGTAATGGTACTGAGCTGAAAATTAGAAGATTCGGTGGCCAGATAAAGTATTTCTGCCTTTCCCACTTTATGGACTTCTTCCCTAAAACCTTGTTAGCACTCCCACAAGCTTTAGTGGTTCCATGTTGTGATAAATGATTAATTTTCACAAAGGATTTTGGAAAAATACTGTAAGCATACAGAAATTTAAAATCATCTGATGGCGCATATTGAGCATTGCTTTGTAAATCATTAAATAATTTATGATGAAACTCATTTTAACACGTGTGCATATTTTCTGAGGCCATGGATTAGTGACAGGCCTATCATAACAGATTAATGATTCAGATGAAAGAAAAGGCAGAGAGCACAGGTCTGTGAAGTCACAAAACAAGACAATATTTCCCCCCAAAGGTTAACCAGTAGGTGTCTCTGTTTCACAAACCCTGCCATGGTATCAGCTGCCACATCCTCCCGGTTACATCTCCTGCACCATTCTTACTGGTATAAATTCTCCTTTACATAAAAATGGCAAGCTCATGTGAGGAAGGTGGTATTTTGAAGCCTGTATAAAGTTGTCTGAATGTTCCAGACATTTGAAATTCAGATGTGCATATAATAAGCAGCAGGGATCGAGACAGCTAGTTAGTTGGACACTCTCTCATAACTGACTTGGCATAATCAGACTGCTTTGCACTACATGACAGGGTCTTGGAGGTACGAACATTTGCCCCTTTTTATCAACAGCACAACCAGGATTTCTAGGACATATATGAAACAGGTAGGGATGTTTGTATGGCTTCCCCTGAATTCTTTACACAGTCATCTGCTCCTCCTGAACTCTTTCTCCTCCGGTCCTATGACACAGAATGAAGGAAGAGTAGTTCCAGCTGGAGAAGGGCAGCTTTCCTTCTTCAGTCTTAAGAACTTCAGTGCTCCAAAAGGAAAACCTGTGCAAAAAGACGCTGGACAGAGAGGTGTCCTTGGCAGAGGGACAAGAGGGAAGGAAAACTAAGTGTGATGAGTGTGATGGCATAACCCTGCAGTTTCTTCCTGCCCTTGAGCTGCTGCCAAATTGCAGCACCTTCAGCAGAACAGCCTGCTCAGTGCAGCATGGAGAAGCTTCACTTTCCACAGAGTGCCACTGACCTCCTGCCTCCCCCAGAAATGACAGTACTGCCTATTTTTCCTGCCAAGAGTTCTGCCAATGGGTTAGAAAATGTTTTCAAGTACTCCTTTAAATTCACAGCGCCAACTGTATGTCTATGAGATCAGCAACATAAGGGAGCCTGAAATGGCAACACTGATTTCTCCTTTTGGGAACACAGGTATTTTTCATTTTTAGGTAGTCTTTAGAATGTCTTTTCTGCACTCTTTATAGTAAACATTCACTACAGCCTGTTACTTACTTTCAATTTGATGGAGGTGGGATTTTCAACTTTTAATTCATGATTTATTTAGATGAACCTAATGCAATGGTGGAACTGCAGCCCAGGAGAGGAAGTTTGAATGCTGAAAAAGTACATGTTTAGGGATGTGTGATTAACATTCCACCCAAATGGAAACATTTCCATTTTTATCTGCTGTCTTTTTTTCTAGCTTCTTTACTGAAGAGAGAATAATCTCCATTTTGGGTCCTGCAGTACAGATGGTGTTATTATCTATACTTTTTCCAAAACAGGCAAAATTTTAATAAAAACATGAAGAGTAAAGCCAACTACACAGTTTCTACACTATCTGAAAATTTTTATTATTACTATAAAAAAAATTGTGTAGTCAACTATGTAAGAAGCATTGGCAAGTAGATAGCAAAGCAAGTAACAGAAAGGTGTAGAAATTGTGAGAGAACAAATGAAGATACCTTCTTCCAAGTTTGTTGTGTCTGCCTTTGTTTCATCTTGGTCCCACTTTGAATGTTGCACAGTAAATTAATACCTTTGTCCTGATTCACTATCATCGGCATGTAACCATAATGTACCAGCCTTACTGCCCTCATCCCTGACTCAGGCCCCCCAGCTTCCTCTTGCAGCTTGCACATAGCTCACTGGGCCATCAGAATGAGAGAGTTTGTGTTAGCGGACAACTGTCCAGGTTTCTTCCACATGTATCGTTCCTGCCAGTCTTGATGTCCCCTCTGTCTTCTTTCATGAGCAGGAAATCTTCCTTTCCCTTATCCTGACACATATTTATAACATATTTTCCCATGAGTGAATTTAGTTAAGACCTAAGTGCAGGAAATTGTTGAGTTCATTATAAGCTTATATTTACTAAGTGATTCATCCACTGTTGCTCTCAAATAGCTATGGCAATATCTTGCAGTAGTACTTTTATGGCTGAGCAAAGGCTACTGCCAATGAGTTTGCACTGCCACGGGCAAACACAGCAGATGCAGAGTAATGCTTTCAAGCATATTAATTAAAACATGGTTACTAACATATTACAAAACATCTCATATTTTCCTAATCCTGGCAGACCCTTTAAGCCTCATCTCCAACAATATCGTCACCCAAGAGCAGTTCAGCAACAAAAATCCCATTTACTCCAGGGCACTCACAATTTCATTAGGCTTTCTAGGAAAAGGCATAGAGTGCACCTTGCAGTGTGGTCTTCCTGCCACTTCCCGATTTTTCTAATTCCTAAATCAGCTTGTACAGAGTTAACCACTATAGATGAACAGAGTATTTTAGATTTCAATTTTTTTTTTAAATGGCATTATGAATTTTCCAGTAAAAAGACCTCAAGTCCTCTAATGTCAAAGATGTCAGACAGTGACTGAAGATTAAATTGCATGTCATAATTTTTTCCCTTAAATAATGAACATACAGTGATATATTCCAAGGTAAGTAATTTTCTAGTTAAGCCTTTCTAATCAATTTCCACATTTTCAAGTTTTTGAGCAAACTTTGCAATAAATTTTGATAAAAAGAATTCATTTTGTGTAACACCTTTGTGAATTAACAAAACTCTTTACTGAGAATAACTTTCACTACTGACAAAGTATGTAAAAGAATTCACTAAATGTACAATGTTTCTTGATTTAAGTTATGACTTCCCGATCATATTTCCTGCTGCTTTAAATATAGCAATCTGAATTTTAAATCTGACAGCATTTAGAGGTTAGGGGTTTTCCTCAATAGTGATAGTTGTACTTCCTTTTTCCACAGTGTTTTAAGGGGTGCATTCTTTGCACTATGGATTCAGTATCCTTGAGTAACCGGAAAACATTAATAAATATAATTATCACTAGCAGTAGTGGAACAGGGGAAGCTTTGAGGGTAGTACAATGCCCTGGCAGAACATGTTTGACTGGATGAAAAAGTTTATGGAGATTAACACCCACAGAGCTGGCCCACTGGTAGGTTGTTGCAGGTTAATGGAAATGTGTGGCAACAGGCAGCAACATTAGCAGGGTCTTTATCCTTAGGTCTCATAAATATTCTCCTTAACTCCTCCTAACACCCATGTTTCAGGCTTTTCTAGAAAGAATTAGGATAGCTAGCTCCATGGTTATTATCAGGATTAGGCACATTCAGTTCTGGGTTTCCCCCCTCCTGGCCATCGATTCAGAATTGTCCAGCTCCTTAGACAATAATTTTGAGCCTGTATCAAATGTGATTTGCTGGTTGCTGCCTCTTGTCTCTCAACTAAAGGAAGAGAAATTAACAGCAAATTTCTGTGTAGTAGAGAAGTGACCTCATAACATTTTGTCTGAAAATGTAGTGCTATATTAAATAAAGCTATGACATTCACATATTAAGGTTTACAACTTTCTGTACTTAAAAACCAGTTTCATCAATAAGCTAAATTTAGAAGGAGTATGAATTTCTTGTAATCATAAACAAGTTTATTTTTCTCTTAAGGTCTTTGTCAGTTTCTTTGTATGTTGAAGCACAGAGACTTTAGTAGATTGAAAAATGGAGCTGGGAAGGGGTTAAGGATCTTCGTTGACTGCAATTTCTCAATCAGCCTCAGGAAGCCTCAGGTCAACTTTGCTCATAAAACTCTGCACAAATATTTCTTTTTCTATCAGAGGAATTCTAATTCCACGCACAGACCAGTGCCACTCAGATTATTACACATTATTAAAAATTAATTTTAAAAAATGCTTTGGTCTCTGCAACTGTGAGAACCCAAGCTTTGGAAAAACTCGCTCTCTTAATAGTTAAATAAGTACTAAATATAGTCCTTTCCTGCTGTTCTTACTATTTCTTTTACCCCTCGATTTTGAAATCTTTGCTGGTTTTGCAGCTTGCACAGTACAAATTAAGATTTTACCTTTAGGTAAAGGACTACTCTTACAAAAAAATAAATCATATGGAACTTAATAGGGATAAAAACCTGCTATAGAGATTAATAGGTTTCCATAGAAATTACTCTAAACCCCATACAATTTAATAGAAACTTCAGCATGAAATGTGAAAAATCACTCCCTCCTGTGGTAAAACATGTAAGAGGGTGGGCACAAGAGAAAAGTACTTCTGTCATAAGGAGACTCTTATATTGTGTGGCAGTGGGTTTGGAGTTGCCTGTCCCCTACAGAACAGGTAACCACAAATGTCCAGATCAATTCAGCAGTTTGAAGGGAAAATACATCCTGCTGCTCTTACACACCAGGTCTCCAGGGAAGATACATCCAAAAGTTTTTCCTTCCACTGCACCCAGGTGCCAGTTTTCAGTCATCTCTCCTCAAGATGAAGCTGATATCTGAAAAATGCCATATGCTCAGTCACATCCTATTGTGATAGAGGCAGGAAGGCTTGTTACTTTCCTGTGCTGGCACCATGTCCTGTGTGACTGCAAATTCCCCTGTGCAGTAGGAAGAAGTTTGGGGATGCTCACCTTGTGGGTAGGGACAGAGGGAGGCAGGAGGTAGGGTGCTTGCAGAGAGGGGACAAGGAGGCCAGAAGGAGTGGGGGAAGCAGTGGGAAGGGCACACTGCAGCATGACTTAGACCCACAGCCATGCTCCAGGCAGGGGTGGCCACAGGCAGGTTACATTTGCAGGACAGCGTGTGGGGGCTTTGTGCTATTCAGGAAACTACTACCCACTGCTAAACTTGGGAACAGGGGAGTTTTGGGTGAGTGGCATAATATTTCTCCTTCAAATATTGGTTTTGGCAATTTTCTTGTCCTCTAACTCAGCTTGAATCATATTTTTTCAGAGTTACCTGGTTCTAATTTGCATTTTAGTAAAATCTAGCCCTTTAGGGTATTTGTGTTCCTGCATTATAGCAGAGATGGGATGATCCTAATATGTGACTTTGGTGAGTATGGGATCTGAAATACACCCAAGTAGACATAAGATTCTAAATATAACTACGGCTGGTTCCATCCTGGCAACTACCCATGTGCATGAATATGGGCCAATTGAATGCTGATCCCAAGCTGTGGATTATTTAAGAAATGAATTACTTTCATTCAACTTGTTTGTTTTCATGTCACTTGTTTGGTTTTTGTCAATACAAATTTTACAATTCTTTCTCTATTTTTACACACACATATGTAAGAATACATGCTCTTACATGTGTGTGTAAGAGCATGTGTGTGTGTAAGAGCAATTAAAGACAGATTTAATGTATCAAGAAGCAGGTGGAAGTCCTCGACCCACCTGAAAGGCTATTTACTTGTTTATTTGTGCACATTAATGAGATTATTAAATATAAATATGAATAACATTCTTTATTAGCAATGCCAGACAGTTGTCCTAACAAAGGTAGCACTTATAACTTCAACCAATGTCAATCTTTGGAACAAAGGTTTTCTGTGCTAGTTTATCTGACACCTCCATAAGAATAAAAATAAAAGTGAAAATAAAAAAAGCCATCAAAAATTGGGTTTCTTTATGCTAGAATAGTGTGAGAACAATTTCTTAGAGGAATGCATAATAGCAATAGTCTTAACCTTACAGAAAGATTTTTCTTCAGTGGACTTTAATAGCAACATTGATATGACAGATTTTTCCACTTCTTTATATTCCTTCGTAGTAAATTCTGATATTGTGCCAATTTGGGTGCTCATCCAAGCAACTTGTATTGATGACAAAGAGAACAAAAAGGATGAGATGGAGCAGAGCCATCAACACTGCAAAAGGAAAGGGGATATGGTTGCTGGAAGAAGTTTGGTGTTTTCCCAGAGAAGACATGTAAGAAAATTATACATCATGCAAAATTGTACAAATGGGACCACATGTTAAACTATCCATTTAGCTGATCATTTACAGCATTTGATACATTTCAGTAAGATTTGAAAGATGCTGGCAGATAACCAAATTCCAAAGAATCTCATGTTGTTCCTGCCCTAATAATTACCTGCATAGTAGTCAGCAGTTTGTGGCAGTAAGTAGTTTTTCACATGTCAGGGTATATACTTATCTGCTGTACTTTCCAAAGGATATACAGAAAGTACTATGTAACAAGTCCCATGAGAATTGAAACAGTGGAAGAAACAGGTAGATAAACTGTAAGTAGCATAAGGTATGTTGATGGCTCAGCAATTTTTTCCCAACAGTTTCAAATGCCGTGCACTGAACACTGTGGTTTTAAATCAGATGAGGAAATGAGATCATATCAAAATGGAGCAAATCTAAAAGCTATGAAGGCTGTGCTGTTTGCCAGAAACAGGATAATGCCCAAACTTAATGATCACATTGCAGAAGTAATACATGAATTCAAATGGAGTGTGTTCAGAAAAAGGGATAAAGAAATTGCAATAAAATTAAAAATTACTAATTCATCCACTCACAAAAGTCTTGGAAAAGGATGGAGTCTGAGAATGTACTAAAGCTTGTTGCAAAATGTAGTTCTTCCATAGCCTGTTCTCCTGGCAGTAAAAATGAAGAAAAATAGATTCTGATCACAAATAAACCATGGGGAACTTTTAAAAGTGGTGCTGGTGAGGACCCACATATTTCCTGTATCAAAAAAGGACGCAATTCCTATGTTACCAAGATGGAGAGTACAGCACAAACATATGTACTTTGATCATATGAGTAATAGGAATGGAAAAGACCTTGAAACAGTTAGTGCATATGAAAGAGATCATAAGAGACCACCCCTGCAGAGGATGACTGGAGAGAAGATGGTGTGTGACGGATGATCGGGAGTCAGTTGCTAATAACTCAAACAAGAAATGGACCGAAGTGGGTCCCAAATATTGCAGTAAGATGTTACCATTTTTTTACATGGATTTTACCTTACTTAAGGGAAGGTGAATATCTCTCATACCTCATTTAGCTCACTCCTGGTGTTATACTGAATTCCTGACCAGCTACGAGTCTTGTTGCACACAGAACCTTTCCAGGCCAGTGGGAATAAAGATCAGTTCACTCTGTATACATAAATGCAAGCTAGAAACATTGTATGTAAGATGATTTGATCTGTTATTCCCAAGCATTTTCAACACTCAAGATGTAAAAGGTGATCACTGACCCAGAGAAGAGGACAAATATTCAAGCAGATATGAGAGGGACCATACTAATAACCAACAATTTGGACTATCAGATGAACATGCATATTGTCTCTATGCTACTTGCTGGAACATTTTTAAGAGGACACTTGGCCATTTTGGATGAATTGGTTTTAAGTTTGAACTTGTGTTATTACCACTAGCATCAACTGTAGAGACAGGAGACATGATATCAGGATCTCTTCCTCCCTTTACTCTGCAGCTAGGAGGGTCAGTCATTAAAGATAATAAAGCTCATGGTGTACACATACCAAGCACAGACACTTGGGTCTGGGGAATAAATATGCTTAAAGGGGCACATTCACTATATTTAATTCCATTTCCGTGGGAAAAGGTGGTTCTTTCTGAGCAATGCTTTTACAAAATAGATTTGCTTATGTAAAAGGCTGAGTAGTTAAATTCCAGAGAAAAAAAATCCCTTTTGAAGGGCTTACAAAGAGAGCGCTTGCTTTGCCTTTTCACAGGAGAGCAAATATATGTTGTACTTTGAGTAAGTATTATATCAGAACCAAGTACTGCTGTTGTCTCTACATTGGGAACTTCCTATCACATTTGCTTTCTGTCCCTAGGAATTTTCTTTTTCATTCCTTGTTTCTTGCCTTATTTGTCCCCCACCCCTTATCATTTCCTTGTCCATTGGAATTATTTGTTTTTAGTACACTCTTATCCTCTTATTCTCAGAGAAAGACAGATTGACAGAAGCATTTTTTTAAGTATTAGTGAGCAAGAACTTGGTGCTGATTTCACTAGTATTTTCTGAAGTTTACTTGAACTAGATATAATTTACCAGCAGTGACTTCGTAGTAAAATAAAAACCAAGGAAACAAACAAACAACTTTCAAGGTTCATTTTTCAGAGGAAATAAGAGGAATGTAGTCTGTGTACAGAAATAGTAAAGGAAATGTTCAGGAAGTGCAGGTATGTAGCTGCCAACGATGATATTTATCCCTACTGAAAGTATTTGTGTATGTAAAAATATTTGTTTCAGAGTTGGTTGCCTAGTCATTGTATTTATGCACAAAATTATGTACAAGGAGTATAAAAACCAAACATTTGAGCAAGTATTTTACTCAGCTAGCAATGTATTTCATTAGGGTTTTTTATTTTTTAGAGAGAAGGCATAACATTTTAAAACGTGAAACTACAGAGCTGTATTTAATGCTCAAAGTCAACTAGCTTTCACTTGTAGGATAAGAAAATTCATTAAAATTTCTATGTATTTTTCTTTCCCCTTTTCCTCACTTTAAATTGTCCTACACTTGGCTCCTGAAGAAATCACCCTTGTACTGACCTCTGAAGGCTATGCTCCTGTGTTATAAAAGTCATCCAGTGGAGCGGGATCTTTTATTTAGAAGACCATATAAAAAAGGCAAATTCCTAGCTCAAGTAAGTTATTTTAGTCTCATTGATTATTATGATGCTCTGGAAATTTTCCCCATTTGATGGTGTCCATGTTCCAAATTTAAACATTCAGTGGCTGTCCACAATGCTTTGAAGATCACTAAGTTATAAAGATTTTTGTTGTTGTTTTGTTGTTGTTTGTTTATTTTTTGGGTTTTTTTGGGGGGAGCTCATGCAGAAACAACCAATTTGAGGAAAATTTCTGAGAGGATGGGTCAAGAGATTTACTTACAGTGAAATGAGTAGTTTTTTCCCCAGTGAATGTTTACACATACAGACTCTTAAACAAAAGGCTCTGCTTGCTTCTTTGAAACATCACACTTGTGTGCTTGTGTTACTGAGAGCATGAAGACACATCCAAGTGAGTTAACACATGCACTGAAAGCAACCTATAGGACCTAGGTTTCCCCTAGTAACAGAAGTTCACCATAGTAATATGCTTTAAGTATAGCTGCAGAGAACTGTTGGATTCCTTTTATTTCCATGCATGGGGTCCTTTCCCTTAGTGGTCTCTTAAGCTCCATGATGAGTCAGGTTGAGGGGTGGGGAAAGGTTTAACATCCATACTTTGATTCATTACTCTATAACAACAACAAAAAAATTGTACCTATATTAACACAGATATTTCCAGGCTATATTTCCAGCTTAGTGTAGAAAAAATTGGAAAGTTGACCATTTTAGTGAAAAGGAAAATAAAAAATATGAAAAATAAGCAATAAAAGTCCAAACATTTTGTTAGCATGACTGGAATGGCTACAGGTCCTAGGCCGTCTTCACTGCCACCTTACTATTAATCTTCTGAGACTGGGGAGAAGGAAAGCATTTCAAGTGTTTCAGAGCCATATTTATGTGGTCCCTTGAAAACTTAAAACCTGAAAGCCATGGTTTGTTTCCCAAGACCTCTGGGCCCATCAGACTCCCCCAGATCTGAATCAGACCACAGGTCAAGGATACCTCCAAACAGCACATCTCAAAAGACTTGTGGCCTGCCAAAATTCCCAAATGAAATTCAGGACAAACAAGTGTAACAGTAATACTTTTCATGCTATTTCTAATGTTGTGGTTCATAGCACGTGACTGGAAAATAGTAGAACTTATTATGGTTTGCAGTCACCTCTTAAGAACAGTGTGAGTGGAGAAAATTAACTGATTATTCTTGAGAAGTGGCAAGTGATAGGAACAGCTAGGAGCTCCTAAATCAGAATCCAGCACCATATAGGTTTTGTGAACATATTTAGAAGACAAAAATAGTTAAAAACAGGAAGTTAACATAAATGAGATAACCCCCAACACACATTGCAGATTTACCTGATGTCTGTCTTAAGGAGGTGACTGATTGGATTATCAGTGTTAATGCAGTAGGTGCATATATAAAGGAAATCACTGGATCTGGTGCTGTGAGGAAAATCAGATAAAATTTTTAAAAAAGCATTAATACAAAAACTGTTAAGTGAATAAGGAGTCTGCATCATGGGAAACTACAGCAAATGCGCTATAATGGAGCTATCACACAAAGAATATGAATACTCACCGTCTCAGAAAGAATGATTTATGGACCCAGGCTAAATAATATTGCTATTAATGGCTTTGAAGGCATTTGTTAATGAAATCTGGTGAAAACACACACAGAAGAGATGCTGCCAGTACACAGAAAGATCAAAATACCAGAGAGAAGACACATGAAAAGTAGTATAATAGAAACTGAATTCAGCTGAATAGGACAAAATGCAATACAGGCAAAGAAGGCTTTTCTTGTCTTCCGCCATCCTGATTCTGAGGGACTTCACAACTCAGTGATGCTTTCTGTGGGAGAATGTGACAGATATAACTTGATACACATATTAAAAATCCTTGACATTGCACTTATGTTCTTCTAGGAAAAAACTAACTTCTTGCTATCCCAGCACTTCATAAGCACTCTTGAAGCTCTGAAGATTTTAGAATTTTTTCCCTTAGAGTTAGGAATTATAATTCATCTAATCTTTGGGCAGAAACTGTGGCATCCCACTGCCTCTCTTTGCTTATCTATTTCTGTGCAGCCCCTCCCATTGATTCTCTCTGTATACATCTGACTCCCATACTGTGCATTATAGAATTGGTTCGGTCTGACTTCCGCTTTGTGTCTCGGGAGTCCTTCACGGACACTTTTAGAAGTCTTAATCTAGGAAAAAGGGAAGGAGTTCATGAATTAACATCTCTGTTTCCAGGCATCCAAACAAAATTCTTCTTGTTCCAAGGGATCTCCCACGTAATATACTGACTTTATTCCACTCTACCATAATACCAGATCCTCATACTAATGCTTTTACATTCCCATTGGTTGTAGATCACCGAATATTCTAAGTTGGAAGGGACCCACAAGGATCATCAAGTCCATCTCTTCAGTGAATGGCCCATACTGGTATTGAACCCATGACTTTGATGTTAACACAATACTCTAACCAACAGAGCTCATCAGATATATGACTTCTCAAAACTTTATGGTCACAGAGGACCACAGGGATGTCTGCACTTTTCCAGCTATTGCTCCATAACTTTCCCAGTATTGTTTCTGGGACTGCATGGCATCTAAAAGAGCACTCCCTATAATCTGCTGAGATGTCTATTCCAGGAGTTGCTGTGCCTTAATGAATATCAGATGGAGGTGTTTTAGAAGATGAGGAGGAAGATATAAAGATGTTAAGCATTAGTCTGCTGTGACCCCTCATTAAAGATCTTTATTCCTTACTCTTCACCTGGAGATCCTTATTGTTCCCATTTTGGCTACTACTTCTTTCAGCTGTCATTCCTGTGTCCTTAAAAATCTTATTAAAAACAAACAAACAAACAAACAACCCCCCCCGTGGGGTGATAGCCCTGATAACCTATGGTTTAAGGGGAACACCTCAGCCCCTGGAGTGATGAGATTGGATATGAACAAAAACTGGGGAGAAAACTTCCACCACTTCTGGAAGGGCAACCTATGAGCTATCCTGTCTCACTCCACCGCATCGGACATTGCAGGGGTAAGCAACCAATTCTTACTCTGTTTATCTATGCCTTACTAATTATAATTTGCTATAACTCACCGGGTGTATATATGTTCGTGGGAAGCAGCTATATTCTTCCTGTTGCTCTTGCTTTGGGTTACTGAGTGTTTAAATATGGTGTTTAGCTGTTTTGTTTCTGGTTAGTAATCTTCTGTTTGTTAGGTTTCTTATGGGGGGTATACTGCCATAGGTGCCTGTAGAATGTGTTTTTTGCTGGCTTCTTTTGGTTTATTTTTCTCATCAATTAAATACAATCCTTCAGCTAAATGTTATCATAGACTAAGCAACCCATATAGTCAATTGTCACATACTTGTATGAATAAAATTTATTTTTGGAGCCGATACAGAGAAAGTTATTTTTCTTGCTATTAAGTGTGGTCCATAAACTGAGTATCAAAGACCTTTCCAGGCAGTGTGCTGTCCAGTGTTGTCTCTTTAGGTGAGATGCAGACAGGCTGATCTGGGTTATAAAAGGCTGTGATGTTCTGGGATGCTTATAGTTAATAAGTTCTCCCTGGCTAAAGTGTGGTCCTCATAGGAAGGTCAAAAACCTTTCTAGCCTGTGTTCTGTCCATGAGTTGATAAGTTCTGCTGGGTTCATAAAGTTTTGATGGTTCTGAGGGCACTTATAGCTACTAACTACATTAATACAGGCATGAGGTAAGAAATCTTTGCATTTCTGCCCCGTCCTTTTCACGTGACACCTCCACACCCCAAAAGAAAAAAAAAATCAGGGAAGACCCTTTCCTTTTTTCTCAATTGCCTCCTTTTTGAAGGCCTTGAACTAAAGATCTCTTACCAAAAAAAAAAAAAAGGGCGGGAAACATAAATGAATATTTTTGGATCAATCTCAGTATTAGATCCTTAAATGGCATTTAAATGGAATGTTCCTCAGCTGCCTTTTCTGAATGGGACATCCTTTCTCTGCAGAATTTCAGTATAATATTCCTGTCATGTCAATTACTGGGCTTCAATAGGATGAGACAGCTTGTCTGTCCTCAAAAAGACTTATCTTTTAAAAAATAAGGGAATGGATTCATCTCGCTTGAAGGCAGATATCTACACCTGAGCTGTGATATCCACATCTGAGCTACGATATCTATATCTAAGCTGTGATATCTGTATCTGCTGTGATCTCTTGTGGGTTACACTGCAAATTTTGGTAATTTAGGGAGAAAAAAAATTAACTCAAATTAATATGTGGGAGGGCAATATTCAGCAATGGCCAGGGATGTGAAGATTTGTTTTGCAATGGCAGAATAGAAGAGCCTGGTTTGCTCAGCCTCAAAAATAAAAGATAAGAATCAGAGTTGCTCTTTAAAAATACTTTGTGGGAATGAATACCAGCGGGGTAGGAAAACTGAAATACAAACCTGAATGAAGAAAAAATTTGTGTAACTGAGACATTTAAGCTAGGAAGAAGGTCTATAGAGATCAGAAGAGTAAGGTTGTGAAACAAACTTGCTATCAGACAGAAAGGACAAAGGGGACCAAACTGCTTTTACACTGGATGTAAGTAAATTTAAAATTCGGATTGTATAAATCTAGTTGCCTGGAATAGCGGGAGATTGTGTTGATTTATACTATTGGCATGTTGCTGAGAGTGCTAGTGTACAGTAGGTTGCTGAACAAACATGATGTGAGGTTCTAACTTTTCCTTTCTGAACTTGAGGAGAAACAAGGAATGTAGAAACCCACAAATACCTCCTATAATAGTAATAAAATGTTTATTCTACATATTTTCTCCCTTCTGTCAATATCACATCTGCAAAATCATGGATAGCAAATTTATTGTATATTCTAATTGAACTGTGTAATTTTCTTTGTGACCATTCATTGAGTGCTCAGAAACAAGAGGAATGTTCAGCTTACTGTTCTGCTAGACTCTCGTCCATTAATCACTCCTGGCATGTTCAGAAACAATGATTTTCTTAAACCTACGTTCTGTTCATTATGAGTACATTAAATTTATTTTCCAACCATTTTTTAAGTTTGTGTCCCCCCCTTTCCATATTCTGACTTTACTTCTTTTCTGTTCAATTATTATTGATATGGGTGAAGTATCTTCTACAATTTGTTTTAATTTTCTAATTCAAGTCTAATGCAATTCAGCCACAGACCTTAGACCTGAACCCTAAAAGTCAGGCTGACTTTCCGTAACTCTCATTTGTTCCCTTTCCATATCCAAATTAAATCTGGGCTCTTATGGAAGACCTTGCCTAGACTTTACACCTATTTTACAATTCCTTTCCAATGTGATTCTCTCTCAATCCTAATGAAACCTTCAAATTGACTTGCTCATGTCAGTGATGATGCTGATTATGTGAGAGAATATTCAGAAGGGAAATTTGTTTGTAAAAATATAGAGTTAAACCCCCACAAGATTCCTCCTGTTTCTGGCGTTGTTGTCACAGCAATATCTGAGAAGTGAACCTTTTATCTTCTGAAATATAGGTGACACTTCCTCAGCTCTTGGTGTACAACGACCTTTGCCTACCCTATAACATGCACATTGCCTTCTGAATTACAGGATGCAATAGCAAAACTTACTGCCATATGTAGCTGTAAAAATGGAAACAAGAAGAAAGATACATTTATTGACAATATGCTTTTCAGAATTATACTGTAAAGTCTGAAAAAATTAAAACTTTGCACTACCATATTGAAAAGAGAAGTGGGAATGGTTTTTGATTTGCAATAATTGAAATTTTGTTTCTTATTATGGTGTTCACTATTCCAGCTAATATTACTAAGTGAATTAAATGTGTCCAGATTTGGGGAAGGAACTGACAAAAAAAAATTGTGTCTCTGACAAACAGGACCGTGTTGGAGGTCAGTTTGCAACTCAGCTATAGAATTCTTCTGGAGGCTGGGCAAAGTCAGTCTTTTTGTTGGTGGTCATGAAAATACATAGAAACCTAAGGTAAGTCAGCTTGCATCTACTGTCTGTATTTCCTTTACATGTTGCAGTCTTTTTCACCTATCTCGCATTATATATAGAATACATAATTACTTACTGAATATGCAAAATTATGTTCAATGTCAGTTAAAGAATCTTGCTANGAGACTATGTATTATAGGGCCCCAAATAATAAGAGTGCAAGGCAAAGAGTGTCATGAGTTTTTTAAGTATATTTTCTCATTTATCATTTTTCATATAAGGCTTAGATGATTAATGGAAATAACACAGAACAACCATGTATAATATTATTCTCTATAAAAAGGCGGCAATTGAGGCAGGAAAAGGATAGGATTATAGTAGAAATAAATGCAAAAATAAAATGTTTCCTTTTGAAGATTACTTGTTTAAAGAAAAATCTTCATATTTTCAGTTAAACAGTCCTTTGTAACCAGGCAGCCTTTCTTTCATTCAAAGAATGCTTGTTAGTAACAATTTCTTGTTGGTAAAAGTTAACTGTCTTTTCTTTTTGATCTTAAAGGTTTAATTCTTCTATATTAATCCTACTCTTAATCATAGAGATTTACCGTGACTTAAGAAGGACGCATGTACGCACACAGCAGGGAATAGACAGGCAAAGAAAAAAAAAGATGACTCCTATGTATGGTTAAGCATTGGAAAGATATAATTAATTCAGAACCCAGATTATTCAGGATTCAAGGGATGGTAGTTTTCCTATCAGTGCAGATTTTAGCCCTGGAAGGTAATTTGGTTTTTTTCACAGAAATTCTGGAGCCTTCAATTCTCCTCTTCAAAAGCTTCCCATACCAATTAAAAGCTAGCTGCGTATCATTCTGGTGCTCATGAAGGAAACTCTTTGTTTCTTCAGCATGATAGGTGCTGCAAGTCAACCAAGCTACAAGTCTGTGCAGTTTAACATTGAGAAACAAAAAACATAAGGGACAAATTAAACAGATGGGTGCTCATGAGCAAATGCAATGCTACAGCTCTCTGTCAGGAAATAAGATTTTACATCAGACACTGTTTCAATCACGTGTTGATCTGAGATACAGTGAAAGCATTGAAAAAGAGCCTCTCTTAATTTAGTTTTTTGCAAACTGATTGGTTGTGTAAAATAATGCCTTATTTTATGAGTCAGTTGTTGATTTTAATATAATCAGTGTACCTGGTTCACTGTCCCAGGCTGTGGTCAACCTCACCTGATGGTGGCCAGCCTTAAAAGCCATGATGAAAAGGTTAAACTATAGTTAATGATACTTCCTACAGAATTTTTTTCTATTTTCTAGTGATTAGTGGTTTAGAAAGAGGTCTTGAGAGAGTTCTCTTCCATGACGTTTGATAAGTCATCTCTTCAAATCACACAAACTTCTGAAATCTGTATCACCCTAAGTCAATGAGCAATGGGTTCTTTGTGTGGAAAAGTATCTCTGTTTGTTTTCAATTTTCTAGTCAGATTTGGTGTCCCCTGGATGTTGCATGGAGAGAAATGGTGCACAGATATTCTGGGGTTTATATTCTGGTTTTTGTATTCTGTGAGCCATAGATGGATCTTACAAATCTCCACTATTCCCTCATTCCACCCTAGGATTTCTTTTTCAGCCTGACCAGTCCTTTACTTTAGTTCTTTGAAAAGAAACTCTTTCTCACCTTTGATCATCCACACTGGCTTTTTCTCTGAGTTTCCTAGGGTCTGGCTTTGAACGTGTTTTTGAAAAGGTGAGAGACCAGTATTTAATACGCAAAACATAATTCACAAAAGTAGTATAATTATATTTTAATTTTAAATTAATGTTTAGGGCCTTTTTTTCCTTCATATTTGCTCTTCTATTGAAGTACAGTGACAGGTTTATTCTGCTTTAGCATAGGTGTCAACACAATTTTAATTTTCTTTTTCCTACAATTTAATTAACAAGTGAAATGGTGCTTCTTTTGTTTTCTTTGGCTATATATTGTATATGTTAGCATAGATTGGATTTATTCTACTGTTCATTTCTTTGAGGACAGAAGAGAAGGTTCTAAAGCATAAAACCTCACTCTCCTCAGACTGTGAAAGTTGCATGACACAGCATTGTGGTGTAATTTTCAAAACAGGGACTCCCCAAGTAGTTCATGTAGGACAGAAAGTCTTTGTTTTTATACACTCATCCTGCTTTAATATATGCTGTCTCTATTGGGAGCAGTCACATATGGTGACTCCTCTCTGAATGCTTGTAGTTGCTTTTCTTAACCTGAACAACATTGGAACAAACCATGGTCTTTTCATTTCTGTAGGGAGAGCTATCTCAGGATTGGCAGTGGCAGCTGAAGGGTTAATTCCCAATGGACACAGAAAAGGCAAACAGTCTGGGTGCTGGTTTGTAAAACGAATTCTCAATGTGTAGCCCACAGACTATCATTGATTGTGGTAAATAAATAAAACCACTCCTGACTTTTATTGTTGTAGGGAGTAATTATAATTCACAGGGCCAGACCCTTTGTGCCACAGAATGCTTCATTTGTGGTTTGCATGAGCAGATACATTAACTTCTGTAAGCTCTTTTCATTAGAACGCTATTACTCATTGAGGACTGATCAATATATCATCTATACAACATCTTGAATGTGGATGTCTGGACCCATTGTGGGCTTGCTGATAATGACTTCTTTATTCAAGCCAGCTTGTAGGAACAAGGAGATAAAGAAAAGGGAAGAGAATTATAGCATATGCTCATGAAAGTATTCTAAAGGTTATAAACAGAAAGCAGGAGTAAAGCTACAGGGCAGGGAAAGCGATCATAGAGGAAAAAAACAGTGGAAAGGAACTGAAAGTTGAAAAGGAAAAAAGGTTAGAGTTTCACTGTATTTCTTTTTCTGACATTATGCAAAGCAAGCTAAGTTTTAATAAACCTTCTTTTGAAACTAGTCCTCCCCTTTGGGATTATTTTGCCCTTTAGGTTTTCATATCCTAATACTCTGCTCATCTTGTGAGGCATTTAAGTATTCCCAGTGAAAGCAGAGCACCATTTTCCTTCCCCCTTGCAATCTTTTATTTATCTTTTGTTCTCCTTCTTTCTCTCCTCCCTCCTACTCCAAATAAACTCTCTGGGGCTCAAAGGTTTTATTTCTTTCATTAACTTTTAATTTCTTTCAGTATTATTTTTTTTTTCCTGTTTCAAGGGTCTCTTATGCTCTTTATCAAATTTTGTATCAGTTTACAAGAACTTTATTGTGTAGTGTGAAAAATTACAGCTTGATTCAGGCTCACTGCACTCTCCATACCTGAGATATATTTTGGGAAATGGTAATGAATAGAAAATTATATTTCCGCAAAACACTTTATTCTATTATTCCCTTGCTGCTCTACTTTGGCTTCTGTTTTGCTGATGCCAAAAGAAGTGAAGAATTATAATCTGTTCTGTAGATTGGTGTAGAGATGCCATGCAGTTGAAGGAAATACAGACAGTTTAGAATTTTTTTCAAGGATAATAAAAAAGACCTTATGAAAGAATGAATAACAAGAGAGCATACCAAGTTTCAACCATGGGGTGGGAAGAAAAAAATACTTTTTTTCCCTCTCTTTTCTTTTTTTTTCCCCGAAAGAAAACAAAGTCAGATTGGTCATAAAATAGATCTTCATCAAGTAATTATTTTAAGCACAGTTCCAACAAAAGAGTTTGAAGCAACCCATTGTTAGTGATGCATGAAGTTATGTACCTGCATAATGCATCCAGGAAAATTAAAATCTCATTAATTTATTTCAACAGGTTCACCAGCTCAGGAAGACCTTGCAAAGGAGAAGAGTATTTTCAGTAATAGAAATTCAACATCTGTAAGTAAATAAGAAGTTTAGGTAATATGGTATTACATATCAGATTTCTGAAGCTGACTGAAAATGAAAAATTAAAGACCTTTGGTTACATTTTAAGGATTACCTCAAAACAGCAAGTTGATTTTTACTTCAATGCAATAATCTAAACATGCTAACACAATTAATGGAAATTAGGAACTAGGCGTACACACTACAGAAAAAAGATAAAAAGCATTGCAGAATACTACAAGAATGACTGAAATATTGCCCAGTGTTGTTTCATAAAAGAAGCAGAGATGACCAGAATAGCCCACTTTTTTTTTTTTTAACGTAAGAAAGAGGTAAGTACAATTTCTAATAAACTCAGAATGGGGAAAATTTTTTGTAAAAGAAAAAAATTTGCTACTGTCTTCAATATCCAGATCCTTCCATTAGAAAACTCAGTTTGCACTAGAATGGAAATACTCCATTTTGGCTTGTGTTCATTAGCCAAGTCAGATAATATATTATTATTTGAGGGCAGGTACCGGTAACTATATCTCTGTTTTGTCTGGCCCAGTGCTTTATGGAAGTTGCAGTTCAGGCATCTAATTTGTGTCTCATGATGAACTGTAAGGCTGTAGCATAGAATTCATAAGAGACAATCTGCCTCAGCTCACACCTCCCCAGAACATGAGAAAATACAGTTAGATGAAGAGCTCTGTAGAGATGAAACTTTTCAATTTGATAATCTGTATGTTTGTTTTGATCAAATGAAGTAAAGAGAAGATTCCAATGTCCAAAAGAAAAGAAAAATTGCAGAAAGCAAAGGTAAAATCAGAAAAAAAGTTAGCACTCAAATTCTAGCTAGAAATCACTGCAAGTGGCTGGGCAGACCAGGGTAATGTCTGCCCAGTTTTTACCAGACCCCAGACACACAGTCGGTCAGGTGTGACTTCACCTAGAAAAGGCTCTGCATCACCTGTACTGGTGCAGGGCTCATGGAGTACAATTAACAGTTCAGAGTTTCCTGCTCATGGTCCCTAAACAGCATATGGAGAGAATTAAAACACAGCTCTAGTATGCAACACAGCCCACTCTTCGCTCACTGTGCACTCTAGCTGTTTAACCTTGGTGCCACTATGTCTGAAACTTGCTGTTATTCTTGCCTGTCTGTCCTACCCTAATAAAGGCAGAACACAAGACTCCACTTCACCTTATTGTGTCAGGGTTCACAGTCCATTCCACAATGTGTCAGTCCTCCTAATTGTTAAATATGGAGATGTTTCAGACGGTTTTATGTATAATGTGCCCTCTAGACTCCAGGTTGATGTCTCTGATTCTGTGATTATTCCAATAACTTTATCCTACTAGTTTATAATTAGTTGTGCAGTTGCAGGAAGTTCAGTCACATATTAACAAACCAGTTTGTTCTGTACTTTGTTTCTGCTTTCTCCTGCTTCTGACAGACTTCCCAAAAGTTAGTGTCCCTAATATTGCTATTGCAGCGTTTCACTGTGCATGTATGAAGGAATTCTCCTCTTGCATGGGCTTCTCCTATGGAATATTTCCTAGGTGGGCTGTTCCAGCAGTATTATGTAAAGCACTCCCAAGCTCAATTAGGACAATCCATCAGAGGTTCTTCATTGAGCCTGGAAGTGTTTAGGCTTCTTAATGTGTAACAGGACTTGCTTTAAATGACCTTCTAGCCTGTCTTGGGGCTGGGAACCAGAATGTCTCCTCTCATTAGCCCAACAAGGGTAGCAGCTACACTGAGTGCTGAGTCCCTGCCGTTTGGCCAATACCAACACCATTTTCCTATAATCACTGGAAGCCCTCTGGTATTTCTTCACTGGTGAGCATCCTTTGGTAAGTGTATTTCTTACTACTGTAGAGCTTTTCTTAGCTTTGAATAGTCCTGAATAACCTTCACAATCAGAGGCCTGCAATTAGTTTCTTTGCATATCCAGAGCTCCATCTGGTACAAAGTAGAAAGTCAAACCTCTTATCTTCAAATTCGTCTCTCCTTTCTGTGCATTTAAGTGCTTTCCTGCTGCTTAGTCCTTATCATAATATGACCAACATACTTCTTTATACAGTAATTACCTTTTGGAACAACTTAAACTTTGCTGCCTCATAAGCTTCCCTTCTTTTTGCAACTTAAAAATTAAATAAATTTTGCAAAAACTGAAATATTTTATGTTCTGTACACTTTTCCTATTGCCCAGATGTATCAGTATTCTCAGTTATTCTTAAGCACTGTCTTTGAATCCTTTATTTTTTTCCTTCTCTGCTAAGTACAATACAGTTTCTGCTTTGTATAGAGATCTTCCAAGTGATTTCAGAGGAAGTTTGTATTAAATATACTACATAAAATCAATTGCACCCCAATATAACAAAAAAAAAATACTTAAATCTTTCACCCCCCAAAATGGTCTAAAATAGTTTTAAATAAAAGACTGAAGAGTAGCTATTGATGGTTCTGTCACAGAATTGTTTTCTCCAGAGACTTATGATGAATTCACTTTTACTCAATACTTTAAATAACAGATTAGTTTTCACCAAGGGAATGAGCTCCTTACCTAAAAAAATTATTTAGTTGAGAGGCTGTGAATGTTTAAAGACAAGCACAAAATTTTGAATAATCTGAGTAAATTGGAAAATCTGATATGAAATCTCTTTTATTTTTCAGGTAGAAAGGTTTTGCACCTAGGTAGGCATTACCAGCTGTGCAAGCACTTAACACAGAGGAGCTGGCCTTTCTGTAGGAAATGCTGTGAGGGACACTGAAAGCATAGCATAAGGGAACAGTACCATGGGGCTGCAAGTACCATACTGGGAGAAGGCAAACAACATCATAATGGCAAGATACCTGAAGTGATCATTTTATTCTTTTGGGAAAATGTAAGATCCTGAGCCCTGTGATCATCTTTGGACACTACCCTGAAGAAAGATGAAGGTCAGTTGCAGTAAGTGGAAAGGACAGAGACAAAAATGATGATGTAGGAAAACAAGCTAAAAAGGGAAGAGTGAAGCTATCAGGGTTATTTAAGCTGAAGAAGAGAAGATGGGGGACAGAGTAATAACAAGGCGAGATGTGCAAAAGGCTGCTGTAAAGAGAAGAGAACAAATTGCTTTTCAGGTGGATGGTACAAATGAAAATGGGTTTATACTACAGCAGGAATGTTCCAGAGCATCATCACTCTTTTCCAGTGTGACAATAAAGCCTGGAAAAGATTTGGTGGAGGTTATAGTGTCTACCTAGACCTGTATAAAAGATGGATCTTGAGGCGCTCTTCTGTTCCAGCCTCTGCACTAAGGAAACCAGCCCTATCAATGTGGTTGCCACAGCTATTTGTCTAACCTGTTCTAGGACATCTCCCTGTATCCCAGGCTGACTATTCTAGGTCTTCATTAGACTTCCCTTTAGGTGTCATTCTTAATGTCTTGCCATTATAGGTGATTAAAAAAAAGTTTTATGTATTTTGCAAGCAGCAATCCTTATCCACCTCAGCAAAATACTGCTGTTTTGCCTTACATGGGGTTCCTTAAAAACAGATACTACCACAGACAGGGATTTGATCTGTAGGTACCTGCCTGAGGTAACCAACACATTTGATTACTTTTTGTGGATTTTTCAGCAATACACCTGCATGACTGGAGAAGAGAATACTAAATACAGAGGTACCTGGGAATTTGAAGCTCAAATAACTGAAGCCAAGCTACCTGGAAAGTAGGTATGCAAGATCCTGGGTGAGCTTGGGTGGACTATGCTGAAATTCAAGCTGTTTTGAGAAATGTGTTCCTGGGTTTCTCAGTTTGCTTCTGCAAAATCTGCAAGGATATCCTTGGTATTAAGATTTGTAATCCAAAGAGCTGTCTTGGCCATACAGACTGTATTCTGCCTATTGTGACTTTCAGTGTGAGAACTATACTGTCTGTGATTTTTTTATATATTTGATCAGGAAGAAATTTCATATGAAATATTGTTCTGTGTAATTTAAAAAAAATATTAAAAACTGTGTTAGCTTTACTTGTCCTTAACTTCTTTTTGAGTGTTCTGTGAGTCCCAGGGCCAAGATTTTTAGAGGAATGGCATCATCTGAAACGATCTGTCAGTATGCTTATTGAACCAGATGAGTGAATCTGCTATACTTGCATGTCCTGAGGGCCTGATTCAGTTCATTATTTGGTACTCTACTAGTCAGGTTTGCTGACATATCCTGGTAAGAAGCTTTATGAATATCAAGTTGTATCTTCCAATCAATATTTGAAGTATATGAAGCGTGTATTCATGCATTTAGTATGGACCCTTATGACTATGTGAGAACATGTCCTAAAAGATTGTGTGGAATGTGAAAGGAAGACAAGTGATGTACCTCTGTCGGTCCTGCCAAACATGTAATTTGAGATTGCTGTCGTGGAGTGGTGGAGGCTTTTTTCTGGTCAACCTCCAATTTTTGTAGAGTGTAGTTTGTGCAATATGTATAGTATATGGGTATAACTCAGCATCAAAACTGGAAAAAGTTATGCTTATGTGTAACTTTCTTTACTTTGTACATAAAAATCTTTGATGATTGCTCAGATGGATAAACTGAAGGATTTGCCTGAGCGCTTGAGGTATTAGAACCTCAGTTATTATCATTCTTTGGAAAATGAAACAAGGCCACAAACAGGTCTTGTATAAATTAAAAATGAAGTAAAATGAAAAAGTAAACAAGTCAGGAAAAATAATTAGCTGACATGTTAATTTTTAAAAAATACTTGTTTGTGGAATAAAGTGTAATTAAACCCTTAGTAAGCATATGGTATGCAATTACTAATGGAGTTTATTAGTATGTATTCAGTGGAATATTTGGGCAGATCATTCACATATACATATAAAAGCAAGCTGAAAACTAGAATGTGAGAATTAGAGCAGTCTAGGAATGATGAATGTTCATTCTGCTGATACTTTTGGTTTTAGAGGAATGCAGCAAAATAAAACCTCTCCAAGGGACATAAACCTGTTTAATTTTTTAATGAGGGTGTAGGTCTAAGATGGGGGAAGGGTGAAACTAGTTGTGTCAAGCTAATTAAACTTGCTCTCTTTATTTGCAATTTTCTAACACTAAGTGTTAAATTAGCTGTAACCACTTATAATAGTTCTGGCTCCAGTTTTTCATACTACATACACCCAGTCATGCTGGAACAGTTCCTCTCCCTACTTCAGCCTTTTAAGACAGAGTCCTTTTGAAAGTTTTTTTCCAACACCTGACTTACTATTTTCAAAGAGAGATACTATGAAGAGCTCTAAAATCTACACATACAATTTATTTAACATTATGGTCAAATTAGCATTTATTAAAACAAGAGAAGTTAAAAATCAGTAGTAACTCATAAAGTTAATGTGATTATAATATATTTTTTTAACACTGGGTCAGAATATGGTCAAAAAAATGGTCAGTTATTGCATTATCTGGTAAAGGCTTCCTAACATGAGCTTCTTACGACACTTTTTGTTGTGTGGAAGCAGTGGGCTGGGATGTGTGAAGGAGAGCATATTGACAAGCAAAAACAAATTTTGATTTGTGCAGTGCACAAATCCAGGGATTTGTGGAAGGGAAAGGACCAGTGCCTCTGGCTTTGTAAGAAACTATAATCCTTGCAGGTGTGCTGTCTCTGGGCCACTCAGACAGCAAAAATGAAAGCACATAACACATCTGTGCAAGATCTCAGTCTTAGATCACAGGCAGTGGACCAGTTCCACTACCCTTTTTCTCAGCAGAAAGTAATACAGAGAACCAAACCTGACTGGATTGGTGAAGTCTACTGAGGTATTTATTTGCAACAAATGTTATCCTAACCAATATGTTATAGATCCATACAAAAAAGAATGTCCACTACATCTATGCTACATTAAGAAAAGTCTATCTGATGTCTCAGTTATGGTAAATGTATTTCTCCTGACAATAATACAGCTCCAGTAATTCACATAAGCTGAAATTTGGCATGCTGTGATAGTATATGAAATAATACTGAGGTGTCATTAAACTTATGAGATAGTCTTAGAACACGAAGCGAATGCATTGACTGAAAAGGTTAATTTTTTTGTATGTTAATTATTTTTTATTGGGCATTTAAATTTTTTTACTTTTGTTGGTGGTGGTGGTGGGTTTGTTTGTTTTTTCCATAACCTTCTCTGTAGCATATTGCATATTGAAGGAAGGGATTTGACTGACTCCTTAAATTGAATTCATAGGAAGCCCCATCTTGAAAGTGGCAGTAGTGTGTGAAATGAGACTGCAAAGCCAAGATTAAAGCACCAGAAATACTGCTGAGTATAGTTACAATTTGGTTTCAAATAGTGACAGAGTGAAGAAGATATTTGTAACAGTTTTAAATGGTAAAATACTTCTGCATACTGATGAAGACAAAAATGTTTTGTTTTGTTACTGCAGTTCTAGCACATACTTGGTCAACAAAGATTCATCCCAGAGCGTTAACGTAACTCCAGTAAAACAGAAATGTACCTTAAGACAGGGAAGCACAACGTACCTTGCTTTCATCTCACCTGGTACAAAATTCACTGATGGTGAGCCCAGTGATACAAACCATATTTGAGCTAATGGAATTATTGTCACTTCACCATCGGAATAAGGCCTTTTTGCCCCTAAGTAATATAAATTGCACCTGAGAAGTTGCAGACATTGTGCAACTTCAGGAAAAAATCCCAAATCCTTTCCTTACGTCTGAGCCTACAGCACTGTAAAATCATATTTTGCAGATGAGAAGATAATGCATTGCTTTTAGTTCATGAAGTTATGCCTCTGCTGCTTTGAAAAGAACAGCTAAAAACTTAAGACTCTTAAGCTTCCCTGTAGTATGTTCCCACTGCAAAACAATTTTCAGCTTTGCAGTTGCCTGTCTAGTTTTTCATTCTCTCAGTACAGTTTCATGAGCAAATTAATTGTTTGTCCCACCACCTTTATTTGTGTAAAGTATAGTCCACCTTTCTATATGAAACTCATCCCAATATTTTACTATGAATTAAAAATAGATTTTAAAAATTGCAATGAAGTTCAGGTGCCATTTAGTTCTAAAGAAGAAAAAAACATACACCTTCTATAAAATTTCATATGAAATTAAATAATTTGATTACTCTTACAGTGCTGTCTTTACCACAACTGTGGTAATTTTGCAAAATATAAATTCTATTAAATTTTTTATATGCTTAACTGAAAAGAACTTTTCACCTACATTCAATTCATTACATCCTCTCAACTGAGATATTTTTGTAAGACAGCTAAGATATGCAAACAAAAAATTATTTAATTGAATATTCTCTGTAGGTCATTAATTTTTAGGATAAGCCCTGAGTACATCAGAAAATACAGCTGTGTTCAGACAAGAATAATATGAGCATTATCTTAATTTTTTAATTGAAGTTTTCCATGGACTCTAAAGTTGATAATCAAGCTTGAAATTAGATTATGAAATTTTATAGGAATTCATGTGAAATATATGTATTTTTCAGTGAAATGTATATTTTTCATATAACACACCAGTTGAGATCTGAATTGTGGCTTATATATTTCTGGATTAATCAGTGGAGATTGTGCATATTTATCATGTGTGTTTAGAAAAATTACTGTTGTGTTAAGAATCCATGACTCATTGTATCAGCACTCTTCAGAAGACAACACATACTAGCAAGCAAGGTGTTAGTGGCACAATTTTCCTTTTAATTCAGGCATTCCAGATCCAGATGATATTTTTTAAGTTTAGTTCCACAACAGTGCATGTCTTTAAGAGGAAATGGTGGCAAAAGAAGGATGATGCCATTCAGCTCTGCTACCTGGCACTTTAGACAAACCAAGAATGCCACACCAGAATGAGAGCTTATTATTTTTTATGTCATTTTGGAACACTTTCCATACTTTATAAATGAAATTGTAAGCTCCAGTATTTTACTGGAGCTGTAATGGTCTAAGAACACAGAATAAAGTTTGTAAACAGAAGCAATGCATATTAGGATTAGCTGGTACAGTTAGGAAAAGTTGGTCAAATATCAAGTGTTTAAGACCTTCAGATTTGTCTTCAAAACAATAAGGCACAAGTCTGAAAACTTATTGAAACTTTCCAGCTATATCAATTAGTCAAATAAAATATATCACAGGTCTCAATGAACCTGTTCTTGCCTGCTATGAATAGTCAGCTTCTTACTTCTCCCTTTGTTTACTTGTCATTAGTGATAGCGCTATTTTTCTAAAGAAAAGCAAAAAAAAAAAAGCAAGGAGAGACAGTATCTTGTTAAAACAGTTGATATAGGTGGTGAAAAAAACAAACCGACCAGATTTCAGACATTCTGCTACTTTTACAGGAAAAGACACCTTTGTGTGGTGTCCTTGAGTTGCATAGAAACTTCAGTCTCATTTTCTGTGGCAGGTAACACAAGCACTGGAAGAAGTAATTCCCCTATGGTGCTGCAATGAACTGATTGACCTGAACCAAGGTTTGTGACCTCCTGTAGAGGTCATTCATGACTTCTGAAACTGGAAATAGGTGAGGTTCACTAGGACTTGCTAATTTTGCTCCATTAATTTCTGACTGACCATAATAAAATTGTCATCAGGAGCATATAAGGAGAAAACAGGGCCATCTCTGCCATCTCTGGTAGTGGAATTGAAAGAGACTTTGTTAAAAAGTAAAACTTTCTCTCTTTTTTCTTTTTTTCAACTCTACATAGCTCCAATCTCAGCGGTTTGGCATAAGTAGATGGTCAAGTGGTCTCCTACATCCCCGGAAATGTTCCAAAGAACCATGTCTTAACAGCACACTTTAATAACATAGCTTTATAACATTACTATGACTCACCAGAATGCAAACATCTATAAAGTTTACTTGCTGCAAGCTTAAAATCACTTAGGGCACCAACCCAGTAATTCCTCTCTGTAAGTGCTATGTTTGATTTTAAGTAGACAACAAATCTTAAGGCATATAATTCTTTAGAGTAAGCTAAGAATGTGATTCTTTAGTGTAAGCTAGATTCAGATGTGACCTTTACATTATATCTGTCTATCTTTGTAGATATACTAAAGGCAGCAAATTAAAGCCAAAGACTAAAAGGGACAGTATTAAAAATATACGGGAATGTTTTCATGCATGATGACCATTTTGAAGTGAGGTTTGAAAGTATCCAGGAGAGCAAAATCTCAGCATTTTGCAGAGGTAAATTTTCTCTTTGGTCAAATAGGAATATTTCCTGGAGAAGAATATGGGAAAATTACTTATCTAGGTAGGGTCAAAGACATGGTAAGGATGGTGTTGCTCAGGTGTAAACTCTTCTGCCAATTCTTTTCAGTGCAGAACACACAGAGATTGGCATATGCAGTGGAAGCTGGTATGTAAAATGAAGAAAGTAGAAAGTTGATGCACCTGATGGTGAGGGGATTAAATGCTGCCCTATAGGTGGCTCTGAGTACTGAACCTGCTGGTTATGTACTTTTTGTGATAAACAGGAATCATCTATAAGTCTCACAAAAGTCTTGGAACATTTCAGACTTGTTACTGATTGTGCTCCTCAACGTTCAAACAGAACTACTTTTTCAAGTTTCATGACTATTTTACACCCATCCAAAAATAACTTGAACTCAGGAATTGTCAACCCAGCCTTCAGAAACCTTCTTTGTTTTCCCTTAGTGAACAGCACACATTCGAAAAGTAATAAATTCCCCATGCTTGCTGTGTCTCTTGGTTTATCTGTCCAAAAAGAAGGTAGAAACATGGCAACTCTGAAGCTTTAGGTGCCAATTTATCCTTTGGAAACTGATCTGACACCAACTAACTCATGTGAAATGGACAAACAACAGGTAATATTTGTCATTTGTGGACTTCATGGGCCAGATTTTTTATTATAAAGGGTTTGTATCACATGAATAATTTTCTGAGAAGTCAAATTGTCCTCAAATTTCATTTTGGATGGAGGATACTAAAGAAAACCCATATGTTAGTGATTTTATTTGACTGTTTAAAGAGAGAAAAGTGCCTGTATATTTATCTGGTAAGAGGGAACTCCAAGGGCAGGACACTTTCTTTAATAAGGCCATGAGAACTGTATATCACAACTAAGACTTGTAATAACGTCTAATACTGGAGTTATAAAAACCTTTGTAAAGCAAGGTTAATAACATGACAATAGTAAACAACACAGTCAGCATAAAATGAAATGAAGTTTACAGTATTTTAAATGCATGGGTCCTGTGACAAAGGATACCACGGAAAGACCTTTTGTTCATGAGCTTCTATATATGAAAATTCAGTTTTGTGCTCATGTCTCAGTTGAAGGTCATCTGTATACAGGCAAGAGAAGAATAACTACCATACTGGGCTGAAAAATGCTGGGATTCATAGCAAGGTTTATTATACAGCCAGACATGTTGTATTCATTTGTATTTATCACTTTTGTTTCCTTTTTACCCTTCTGAAAATAATTTGACTGTTTAGAAAGTGACAAAAATACTACTCCTCTACTTCAGCCCTAAACCAGACCTAAATAATTTGTAAAATATCAACTCAGTTAACTGCCCAGTTTCTGAAGGAACACTGTCTGTAGATCACTGCTGTGTTCCTCATTCAAAAGGAAGAAACAGAAGGATAACCAAGTTCAGGATCACATTTACATTTTAATGGGGTCTTACACTGCTGGTTGGAATTAAGGATGCTTTCTGAAATTGGTGCCTCAGTCTCCAATCAGCTTCTCCTATCAGAAGTATCAGAAGGCATTTCCAGAGGGAGTATGTGCAGAATATTCGAATTAGCAAACCAAAACAAACACACTGATTTTTAGACATATAATCACTTTTTTTATCTCCAGCAAAGAACTCTAATTTCTTCTATTTGTGGAAATTTTTAAGAGTATTTGGAAGTTTTCAATGCCACTGCTCTTCATCTAGAAAGCAGAAAATAAGAATTTTAATGCCATTCATCAGATAGTAGAGTATCATTTGCTTGTCCTTTCTGAAAGGGGATAGATCTAGGCTGATTCTGCTGAAAATGCAGGAAATCTAGCAAAATATGTAGACTGCAATAGGCTGCTCTCCTGACCTCCTGGAATGGGGATTTTTGACCTCTTCATCTAACAATTTTCTCAATTTACTTGCCTTTGAAAACTCTGCTGATCACTAACCTTCTCTCCTCATAAAAAAACCAAACACACAAACAAACAAACAACCCCCCCTCAAAAAAAAAAAAAAAAAAAAAAACACAA
>VWZD01004201.1:39096-132348 GCA_013396695.1 Sakesphorus luctuosus | reverse complement strand
AAAAAAAAAAAAAAGAACAAGCCAAAAACCCCCCAAAGATCAAACCAAAAACGAAACTGAAAAGCATCTGCAAATTTCAGATTTGTAACTTCCACAAGTTAGGAAAGTCTCTCAAATGGTCTTTTGGATTTGTCAAGAAAATTTCCTTCTTGACTTTGGATCCTCTCAAAGAATAGGTCCCTTTTAAAATATTGTGTTAAACGCTGGACATAAAAACTCCGTTCATATTTAAAAAAATAAAAAAGCAGCATAATGCCACTTGTTTTGCACATTTTTTCCCCATCCTTCTTAAAACTTTGCAACTACAGAAATGGTGCATCATGATAATTTGATATAATACTGAAGGAAAAACTCTTTAAGAAAAGATGACTATATTTTCATAGTGATAAACAAAATAAAAGTTAAATAGTAATTTACTGAAATAGGAACTTGTATCTGTTTTTCAGAATACTTATATTAATGAAGATGTGGTCAGCTTTATTTGCTTTTACTTTTAATTCTCCTTTTTTTTTTCCTAACAGATTTCCCACTGATAATTCAGTACCTTTCTGGGGAATCACTGTAACACCTAAAAACCTTCCTATTCTTTTGTGTTATTGCTAGTTTAGAGGATTCCCTTTTTCCCTCAGCCTGTTTTCATTTACTGGTCTCTACACATTCAGCTCTTTACTAAAGTGACTAACACAACCCCTAGAGGTATATATAAAAAAACCCCTAAATATAAGTTGAAAGGTCATATTATTTCTGCATGTAGAAGTGGAACTGCTGTCTTTGGAAAATTGTCCCCACTTCAGTGTCCAGAGTTCAGACTAGCTGCTGATATCATTGCAAATGCCCACAGAGAAGCCCCAAACAGAATTTGGAAACTTCTTATTCTCTCAGAGGGTTACTTAGAAGGTATCAGGTTTAAGTCTATGAGTAGGTAAAGAGTACTTCAGTTCTGTCACAGGTGTTTAGTATGATTTAATGAGCTGAATTTGAAGCTGGAACAACTGAAACTCAGGCTTTGTTTTCAATGGTGTGGGGGCTAATGTTTTTAAAAAACCTGTTCATATATTGTTGTGGAGACAATCCATATACAAGGACAAGTTTGTAATATTTTTTAACCTGAAATTCATCTCCTGGTTCAAATGAGTATTCAGTTCTTTTTCAGTTTACAGCTTCTGTTACCCAGGAAAACCAGGATTTTTGTAGTTATGTGAGTCTCTCCAAAGTGATGTTCACTGTTTGTTGCACTTCTGTGGTCTCACTCCAGTTTGTCAATGAGATATCCTGAACACGATATTCCACTTCTGTGGATTTCCCCACTCTGGGGTCTGTCAGCATCTGTGTAGGCAGATCAAAATTACTGTAAACATTTTTGCTGCCAGTTCATATACTGCTGAGTATCTGTCAACATCACAATAACCTTCTGCTACCAGGTGTGTGTTCCTGCAAATGCACTTCACCAGTTTTGATTGGTAGTTTTCTGCCCATAGCTTCAGCTCTTTGGATGTAGGAATTTATTGTTTTTGTCACACTGGAGGCCACAGATCCTCTCACTGTGGGACTGAAGATTACAATTGCAGAATGTGGTGAAGAAAGCTCTGGACACCACCTTCCAAGCAATCAGCATGCCAAAACAAGTATTCATCCTTCTGCTTTCACAGTACAGAACATCCCTTCTGCCGTGACAGTCCTGATGTTGGAAACCCCAGAGAGGTCAAGAGAACATTGTTGCATAATTCTTCGTGCAATAACAAGTGGAGGGATAGGGATCGGGATCCTGCTGTGTGTCACTTCAGGGATGAGAGGTGGTGTTTAACATTGTGCCTCAGGCCCTCTGCACCCTTCTGGATATGCTCAACAGCATCTTGGAGGTGCATTAGATTCTGCTACCAAGTGCTCTCATTTTTTCTGGAACTTAGAGAACATAGGTTACACATTCCCCCAGGTAAACCAAAGTCTTTCACAAGACCTGACTCAAAGCAGTGTGGACCTGGATATCAGATCACAAACTGGTCAGACCTCAGGAAAGGCTCTGGAGACACACTGTGGAATGCTGCGAAGAGGGGAGTGATGCTGTTGTGTAGGCTCTGGCTCCAGAGGCAACACTTGCTCTTGAGGAGCCTCTATCATCAGCCACTAAGGAACACTTGCAATGCTGCTCTCCACAGTCACCTCTAGTGAATAGAACACATGAATTTCCAGGGCTGCACCAGGACATGAAGCCATTCAAAAACTCACACAAAACAGTGGCATATCACCTAAAGGAGGCTATGACATAACATAATGCAATAAAACAAATAATAAAACACAATGCAACTCTGAGACCTTAAATTAATTGACTCTGATCCATCTTTCTGTTCTGAATTAATTTTTTTGTTCCATCAGCTAAATCAGGAGTCCATTACTAATTCCCTTTAAAAGGAAATTTAAATAGGACACTAAGCCTCAGACTAGGGTAGCTGGTTCTCACATGCCTCGTACCCCAAGTGCACCATTAATGAGTGCATCACAGTGGTATGAAGTGTAAGAACTCAAACTCTCACCCCAAAGTAAGAAATAAATCTCCTAAAGGCAGCCTTGGACTCAGTTATAGCAATTCAGAAATATCAAATTATGTTTCTTTTAAGATTCATATAACTCCTCTCTGTTTAAACATAATTTCTCTACATGGATTGTGTCCAATCTGTTAAAAAGAGAGTTTTTGAAAGGTAAAAAAAGAGTAGGATAACCCTTTAATAATGCTGGGGACAAAGCAGCCATTTCCCTGACATATTAAAAAATTGCCATGACAGAGGACAAAAGCACTGAACAGGGTATTAAAGAGAAACTTGCCTTCTGCTGTTTGCTTTAGCAGTCTAAAATAAAAAGTTGTATTCACATACATAACCTCCAGCTTTTCAACTCACCTGGAGAGCTCCCCTACCCACAATGCACTAAGTGGATGATTAAAAAGAAATGGGGGCTTAACTGAGGGGTAAGCGTGGGGTCTCTGGAGCTTTGCAAAGCACTGAACCATGCAGCTACAGCTGTCCTCCAAACAAGCCCAACATTCTTTATTTATTTGTTATGAAATATTTATGGATGTTATGAAAGGTTTAAAATAATGTGTCTGTCTCTCTCTCTCCTCTTATTTTTGCCCTGGCACAGTGTTTTCTAATGCATAAATAATTCTGGCCTGTGGACAGTGGGACAGCACATTAGGTGGGATGTATCCGCTGTATCACATTCTTTCTGCCTGAGAGAAAATATCATTCCTAGTAATTTTCTACACTTATACAATCTGCGTTGACAGTAAATAATTGATGTATGAATTTAGGACTAAACTCCAACACAATATGACTTTATGTCAAGGGTTACTCCCAGCAGAGTTTGAGCTAAATCATCTTGCAAAATGGATTCTTTCAGTGGAAAAAGGGGGAAAATAAAAAGCTTTTTGAAATTATTTTAATGGAAAGATGGGACCTCTGCATAGTGCTTCTTTTGATGAGGTCTTGCTTTGCATGGCTGGTAATAAAACCAAGCAATCAACCCATTATGAGATTGGAAATGTTTCATTTGTGATCACAAATAGATTTTTCTTAGATTGACATAAGCAGGTTCTTTCCTATTCCTTTCATTCTTCTCTTCTCTTCTCTTCTCTTCTCTTCTCTTCTCTTTTCTCTTCTCTCTTTCTTCTTTTTTTTTTTTTAATTTCTTTTCCTGTTATAGAAGTTAGCATGTGATAGGGTGCCCTCTGCTTTCCATGCCTGTATTTTCCATACAAAACACAATTATATTTTAAATTACAAGCTGGATATATTTGCAACTTAAAGATACATAACAGGAAGAAAGGCTTCACAGAAAGGATTAAAAATTTACTCCTAGTGCCTCAATTAAAATCCTTTTCATCATGAGAAAGTGGTTACCATCAGACATAAAGGAAACAAGGAAAGAAATGGATTAGAGAAGAAAGCTTTTATGATAGAAATGGAACTAAAATACTCAATACCTCTATATATATTATTAAAGACTAGACAGGAAGATCAAAGAAATTTCATTGTATAAATAACCCATCATAAAATGCTCTTATTTAGAAGAAGAGAATTAACAGAGTAGGGTGGGAGTTATTTGTTTGGTTTTCATTCTTTTTTTCTTACATGATTTAATGCATAGAAGAAAAAAAATGTATTTCCTGTTATACTAAGTATTTGCACTTCCACTAGTGCACCAGACATATACAGTTAATTTTAAATTAAGACATCATCACAGTCTTTGAACAAACATCAATATCATTATCTCTGTCAGTGATTCCTTCTCTGCTTGAAATTGTAATGACACTTGTTTACTTATGTTAAACCTCCACTTGTGGAAAATTACTGATTTTGTTGTGCACCTAAACAGAATAGCAAGAGAGCTTTTTGTTAAAGGGACAAAACTGTCTCCTGGGACAACAGGGGAAAAACTCTCACTTCTTTCTCAACATTCCTGTAAATATCTACTTGTGACTGTTCTATAGATGGCACTCATGCCTCTAAGCAAGAAGCACAGAGGCACATTCAGGTGAGGAATGTTAAAAGCAAATACTTTGATCAGAAGAGAATTTCCTAAAAGGTTGACAATTGCTTGAAAAATAGCAAAGTTTTTTGTTCTTCTTATTTCTAGATTTGTCAACTAACACTGTGAAATGTCAACAAAGAGATGCCTCTGATAGAGAACAAGTTATTTGCAGTAAACTGCTTTCTTATGCCTTTCCTCGAGAAAGATATGTATGCTGTAAGTTCTCCTGTGATTTTCTGGAATAAGGAGAGGGAAGCTGTGAGGAAACAAGTGTCGAAAGCAGTCATAGTTTTAGTTAGAGAAGCTGTGGTTGAGACATGTAATAGAATAGATTTTTCAGGTTAATTAAACTGTTCTTAGGAGCACTCTCTTGCAGGAATGTTGTTTAGTTTGGTATAAACCTAACGGCAACTTCCTCAATGTTCCTAAAATATTCAGAAGTTTAACCAAAAAAGCAAAGCAGAAGTTTAACCAAAATACAGCACATGCATTTAACAGTTTCACAAAACCAGAACGTTACTTTTAAATTGAAAGCAGAGAGAACTTTGGAAGTTCAAATTAAGAAAACACTGCCCAGCTGGTATCACATCTCTCTCATAGTAACAGCATCTTTGGCTGAGTTTTAACTGGACTGGTTATCAGTATAACCCTAAAAGCAAATAATATCCTGACTCATGAGGAGGCCATTCCATTTTCTCAATAGGCTGCTACAAATCTTGAAAATCAGGAGTACTCTTTACTCTGTTCCAGCTTGGACTCCAAACTAATAATTGCTGCACCAAATTGCAAAATATTCATAATTCATATTGTCTCAAACATCCTGACATAGTCCCTGTAGAAATACACCTGTCTTGGCTATCCTCCTAAGTGATGAAGCTGGAAAATGCATTTGTGAAGTTGAACCGGAAGGTCTTAGGGCGCTTGGTGTCATCTGGCTCTGTTTCCAGCATGATCATGAAGACTGGAGATTCTCCATGACAAAAACATTATCAGGGAGCTGCATATAATGTAAGAAGCATAGAAGCATATAGGAATCTGAGTTGCTCCCCTCACTTCAGGTGGTGAAAACTTGTATCTGATGAAGAGAAAAACTTTCTGCAACTTAAAGGGGAATAGGTGAGCCTACTATTCCCACTGACTTCAAAAGAAACTAGTCTTCATTCACCAACCTTGAATTAGGCCCATAAATACAAAGTGAAATATTCTTAAGAGGGACAAAGTGAACCAAAAAGATTAAAGGATTAACACTGACAGTTGCAAAATCCACAAAGGCGTCAAATGCCACCTTCATTGTTCCTTCGTGGCAGTAAGAGTAGCAGATACTGAGGAAGTGAATAAGAAACCAAAGCAAGTACAGCTTGTTCTTTCAGAATGGCCTCTTTACTTGTGTAAATCAGCAGGCCAGGGGCTTCCCAAGACAGAATTTGCAACAGTGATGTGTCCTTTTGTTTTTGAAACCATACCTGCCTTTGGTATCTGCAATATGCAGTGATGGTGAATTCTGTGCATTATTGTGTTTGTTATTCTATACAAAAGAACTATGCAATTTTTTTAAATGAATGTGTTTGGGGTTTTCTTTTAAGCCTCCGACACTTGTATTGGGAAACTCCTAGTTCTTCTGTTTAGAAAATTATAGCAGTTTCCCCCCACTCTTGTTATGGGCTTCTCTGAATACTTTTTGTTAAGATAATTTCTGTCTGTCCTGAATGTCTGTTTCAATTTTGTTTAGTCTCAGGTTTTTGTTTGTTTGCTTGAGATTTTTTGCCTTTGTTTTGCTTTGTTTTCTGTACGTTTTTGTGGGGTTTGGTTTTTTTGCTTATTTGGTATTTGCTTTGCTTTTTTTTTTAATATTGTGAAATTCAAGAATATTCAATCCCATTTCATATAGGATTGTGAATCTCTCATCATATTCATCAGTACTGGTCCTTGTACTGCCACATAATTTTTAAGACTGAGTGGTCAATATAATGGTCAATGTCAAAAATACAAGTTCTTTGTGGTTTAATGCATAACGTTGTTGCTGTTTTGTTATCAATTCTTTTGCAAAAAATTCCTCATGTTCTACTTCTCTTTTAGGTTGAAAATTTAATTGGATAATTCCAGAGAACAATCCCTAAAGATTCCAAGATTACTTTTCTGCATTGAAATATCTCACTCAAAGCCGCAGCTGTGTATGTATTGGTTCAGCGATACACCTCACTGTACATTGTTTTACATTTATCAAGACTGTTTTTCACCTACTATTTTAATTCTTGATCACCTAGTATTAGTAATAATTTACCTAGATTTTCAACCAGTGATAGTTTTGAGCATCCTGAGTACTATCTGTTATTTGTAAATTTTTTCCACTTCATTTATGAAGTTATCAAAAGAATTTCTGTAGGATTCAGACATAACTGATGCTGTAAAATGGGGTAAATGCATAGACACATGTTGAAAATACCATCAGAAGGGCATGGTAAATGTCTCTTGTGAATCTACAAAATTAGAATTTGTAAGTGTTCATTCATGTTATGTGTTCTTTAGCCTATTTGAGGCTCTAGTTAGTGATTTTTCAGTACTTCCTCCTGATTGGATCCATATGTTGTTGCATATAGAACAAATTACACAATGGGAAAAAAATAAAAACATTTCTTGCTTTCAGAGGTGCTCATGCCATATCTTTTTCCTTTCACTAGAAATAAAAATAATACTCCATGAAGAAAATAGAAATCAATAGAAGAATTTATCACCAAATAAAAGTAAATTTTCTAGGAAATGAGGATGAAACTGATGGACTGATGTAATGACCATAGCAGACTCACTTTGATGTTTGGATGATAAAAATGTTTCATAGACATCTCTAAAAATTTTCTGGTTATTGTGCCTGCCCTTTTCTGGGTAGCATCTGAGATTTCACTAGTGTCAATGTTATAGTAATCATAAGTACATACACTGAGGCAACCATACAGTACACTGCACAACTGCCTGTATCTTGTGTCATTCACTAATTCTTCCAGAAATTTATTGGGATACACCTCTCATTATCTCTCAGACAGAGCAAAGAGGCACAAGCAGGAAGAGGGAAAGGAAGTATGCTACTATACTGTGAAAAGCTGCCAAGACTTACTAAGCCCCAGCTCACAGTTTGAAATCTATGACTTTTATAGGATCCAGTGAAATATATGATATTTTAAAGGGATAGGAATGCAAAAAGGATTATTCAAGAACATCTGATACAGAAGTTTTATAGAGAAATGGATGGGCACAGTAGCAGCAAAATATTGTGTTACTCATTCTAAAGTATCCCTGGTTTTATACGTCTGCCATATGATTTCAGCTGGCTGGGGGTTTCTCATATATTGGTGGCACCTCACAATCAGAAATTAAGTATGACTCCTGAGAATCTGAAATCCTTTCAAGTGCTAAGAACAGTCAGTTTCCTTTATTTTACTCAGCTTTTGGAGGTTTTTGAACCTATGTGATTGCGTTTAGAACTCAGCCCTATATACAAAGTACAGACTCACTGATGTCTTGATGCTGGAGGACTTTGGTTATTCTCTTTTGTTTCAGGAGTGAGATAAACTGTAAGGTCTCTACACAAAAAGTCAGAAATGAAGGTGTTACTACTTTTTTGATTTTATTTTCTTTACTTCCTAAATTCTGAAGTCCAATGACTCTAATTTGGTTTGGTTTGGTGTTCTGTTTGGTTTTGGTTTGTGTTTGGTTTGGAGGGTTTTTTGGTTTTTTTGTTTGGTTGGTTTGGTTTCATTTGGTTTTTGTTGAAAGTTGCCAAGGCCTGTGCAGCTGAAGACAACAGAACCTTCCCGAGCCATGGTGGGGACAGGACAGGGAAGCTGTACCATACTTAGCCATATACTTATATACATATACATATACATACTAGAGACAACAGGTATACCAGGATGCACTGAGTAGTAGGTGCTTGAGATTGCTGGAATAGATGCAACTATTTGTTAGAAGTGCCACCTGGACATTCATGAACAGTAGAAGAGACCTGATTCTTAGCGTTAGGTGTGTTAATTTAACAATACTGTGAAAGTGTCAGGGCTACTTGGCTGTTTTGCAGCAACCTAGGAAACAACCACCATCTTTGCTTTTCCTGGTCTGTGCCAGCATTCCATCCTACCCAGGTTTGGGCTGTTAATTAACAATCTTCCACTCGAGGTAGCTGAGGCTGGGCTCCACAGTAATATAGCTACAAGCTGTGAGGAAAACTCCAGCTCTTGCAAACAGTTGACCCAAATGAGGGATGCACAGCTCTAAGCAGATATAAAACACCTGCATGCAGGCGATCTTTACATGAAATTTACAATACTAAGTAATTTTAAACTTCTTTTATTTGTACCCTCTTCTTCCTGCCTACACAGAACCATTTCGTCTCCTGCACTTCCGAAATCTAGCACCTTTTCTCCCTGTCACCAGGAGCTCTAAGAGCATTATAGATTTGGCCATGTTTGAGTTAGAATTTTACTTATGGTAGACTTAACTCCATTTTCATAAGTTAAAAGTATCTCCCATGAGCTGCTTTCCCCATCCTTTTCTTCCCCAGACCTTCTTGTTTGACAGTAGTCTAAAAGGGGGAAGAAAATCATAGTCTGGAAGCTCAGTCCATACTTAAACTCAGCCTTAAGGAAGAAGAGTCAAAACTAAGAATTTGGGGAGTTAGTGATGTTGTCACAATGCTGGCTTGCTCATAAAGGCAATTTTGCCTGCCAGTGAATTATATAGGCATTTATAACACTTACTTCTGAAGGGAAATGCTCATCAAATATTTTCAGCAAAGGCAAATATTTTCTGTGCTTCTGCTTCATGTTTCACAGCACAAGTTAATGAATTGGCTGGAACCTTGATGTTCAATTTATTAGGCTTCATTGTAGTTCAGAATCTCAGTCCCTGATCATTTATGTCATTTTTTTGAATTTATCACAGAACACGTCTTGTGAGGCCTGTTCATGGTCTTCCTCCTCACATTCTTCTTCACCCCCAGGGCGGCGTATTTTAGTGTGTTTACACTGCAGTTGCTATAGTGCTGTGAAGTGTAGAAATGCTTGACCTAACTTAAGTTAGGCAGTTAGGCATGTATACACATATATAAAAGAAGACTTAAAATACCTTTCTGTTCATTTCCTTGTATCTTAGACAAAGTTTTGGTTTTGGTTTTTTTAGATGTTTCCCATTTTCTCTCTTTCTTCTTTTTTTTTTTTTTTCCAGAGGGGAAAACCCCCAAATATTTTCAATGTAAATCAGGCAAGCTCCAGAAAATTAAGCTTCAGTCCCAGTCCTGAGTACATGCTTCAGATAACCTTCCAAAAACAGTTGCTTGAATTCTAAGTGAATCATGCTATTTCTGTTGGGAAGATCAACTAATTGTTTTCAGTGTTATGTTGTATACTGAATTGGGCTGAATAACATTTCTCTGTGTGTGCAGCAGTGTGCCCTATGGCTGAGGTAGACAGAAAATATTTAGGCAAATCTTTTGACAAAATTCTGTGTCCTATAATGCATGAAATTAAAAAAAAAAAAGAAAAGAAAAAAGAAAAAAAGGCTTTTTTCATATTAAGAAATCTGCATAGAATATAGGTAAAAATCACAAGCAGCTTAAATTGCCTTTCTTTTGAATAAAATTTTTATATTTTATCATCTGAAATGAAAATGAAAGACATTTCTTTAATGTGTTTTGATTTAAAATGTAGGTTGTATTTGTGTCCAGTCTCATAGGTGATTTGTCAAGTTTCTGCAGCTTTCCTCTTGTCCTGAGGTCCCTATTTTTGTCTTGACTAGCAATGTCTCCATAACTCACAGATTTTAGACATAAAGAGTTATGGAGAATGGTGTGAAAACAAGTCTGTAGATCAGCAAGTTCATGACAACCTTCAGACAGGTGAAAATTATTAAAAAGGACTCATAAACTGCATAGTGAGTTGTTGTTGCCAGATCATTCTCAAACCAGTAATGAAGTTATTTACAGCCTAATGAAGCTCATCTCTTTTCTTTCCACCTGAATGACTGGAGCACAGAATCAGAGCTGCTTGATGTTCAGGTTTACTTTAGAAAGTCCTCCTTCACTGTATATTGCCTTCTCAGTCTCTGTCTTTGTTTTGGTGCTGTTCTTGTGTTCTTAGTACTGGTGCAGAAAAGTGCAAAATCTCCATGTTTTTCCAGTCTTTGCAGTACTCCAGTCTGACATTAGACATACCTAGGGGTACAGAAACCTGTTTTGACTGGTGTCAAAAAAGTCTTTTTTCAAGACTTCCCTCTTTTACGTGTAGGAAATTAGGGGAGGAAAGCACATTGAAATTGAAAAGTGGACATGGAAAACAAGAATTAAACAAATATTTGATCCCATAACAATTTAAACCAACATAACTAATGTTTAAAGGAATATTTACATGTTAGGGGAAAAAAACCCACTAGCAAAAGCTCAAAAGGCATCTATTTAAATAACTGTCCTTTCAAGAGGTTAGATCAGCATATGCTGACAAGAGGCTTGTGTTGAGGGTTTTGTAGTACTCTTAGTCTAATTAACAAATGCATTAGTGGCACAAGTGAGCCTGGAACAATTGCCAGTCAGAACACTCAGAGAGAAGCCACCAGGGAACACTGGATAGCAATAAAAGCCATGGCTGCTTATTTTTAATTCTTTGGAGGGCCAATTCAAATAGCAAATGTAATTACAATTCTGTAAATAGAACACCCGAAAGCACTCCTTCTGGCATTAGTATGCATATCTTTGATATTTGTTTAACAAATGATCAAGTAGCCCTTTCCTTATGTTGCTTCCTATTTAAGGGGTTTGAAAATGTGAAAAGCAATGCTGAATATACTATATAGCTGTATAGGCTTTCACTTCAAAATGCTTTGGAAAATCACTGATTTGGCTAGTCAAAGAGCCTGGTTGTTGCTTTCTTCTTCAGGTACAATAAGCAGAAGAGGTAGGTTTACAAATATCTTTTGTGTAGCTATCCTTCTATTTGAAGACCAGACTCGGTTTTTGTTGGAACATGATAAAAAAAAAATCAAAGGGAAATGATAGCATTTGAACATCCAAATGCTAAACTAAATTATCTGTGTTCCTGCACTACCTTTACTTAACATAAATACAAGAGAAAGCAGAAAACTTTGCCATCCTTCAGATGTGGCATACTTTCCCATTACCTGACATATTGAGTGTCTCAGCAGGATGTTATCCTACTTTGTAATATTTTGTGCAGCACGCAGGCTTGCTGTGGTAGGTTAATTCAGAGAAAGAATGAAAGTGGCTAAAGCACAGCAAAATGTGATCATAAATTAATAATGTTCAATGGACTATGACTGTAAGAGCTGCTATTGGTGTTTCAGGTCACGATAATCCCCAGACTCAGTTTGATTTAAAAAATGGCAACCATATATTTCATGAGCAAGTGGAAGAACACAGAAGTCTTGCGGTAGGTAGAAAGTTGTTAGAAATATGAAGGCAAGTACCACAGGAAGAAAAGAGGCAAAATGGTAACAAGGTCAAAGTGAAGTAAAATACCCCACCATCTGTACATGAGTAGCTGATAAACACAGTAACATTAAAAACATGATTTCTGTATGAAAGATTAATATAATAAAAAAATCTCCAGATTCTTGCTAAGTCTTGATGGTTTTCCTTTGATGTACAGAGTTAATGGACAGCTTTTTCCATGAGTTAAACAAGTAGGCAAGGAATGGTATCAGCTGTCATTAAGATGTAAAAAAGGGAAAAACTTCTTTAAAAGTTCTCTCTGTTCCCTCTCCAACATCAGTGTCTGCCCCAGTTTCACTGTTTTGGTTGTTTTTAGGAAACAGAAACCAACTGTTTGGCTACCAAAACTCTTATTTATCAACTCTTTTAATTTCATTATTGTCCACTGGCTAGTGCTCAGCATCAACTTTAAAAAGTGCTGCTACATCCTCAAGAGTTAAAATCCTACCGTATTATCTGTGCAGCAGGCACAAATATTTGTCTTGTGTTTCTCATATTTTAAAAAAGTCAGTCTTGCTGCTGGAATGTGTTTACATTACTGAATTTATGACAGAGAGAAAAGCTCGGTAATTTAAATGCTTCCACTTTGTTTTAAAAGCACATGTTCTTTCAAAGTGGTGTGGAGGGGCAGAAGGGAAGCTGGCTGCTTGTTTGTCCTAGCTGGTGTGCTTTAGCTCTGATCAAGCCTTTGCAGGAGGAGGAAGCACTGCTCTTTCATGACATGGAGCAGCCCACTCTGTCAGGAATACTTAGGGAATTCAGACTGCTGAGACAGTGGCCTCACAGGATACTAACTTTTCTTACTCATCATGCCATCTTCAGAGGATGCACTTCCTTAGCTGCTGCCCCATGGCCATACTCTATATGGAGGCTCTGCTACATTTCTTTTGTGTTGCAAATCACTACACACTAAACTGATGTGAGTTAAACCCCTCCCCCCCAAAAAAAAACAACCAACAAAACAAAACTCAAAACCCCCCAAACCCAAACCAAAACAAGCCTTAAAAAGGTTATTTGTAACTCAGATTATTTCAGTGAGCTGATTTACAGTGTGGCCTCCAAAACTGTTTTCCGGGCACTGCCAAATGGGCAGTGAACTAGTGTGTAAGAACAACTGCTTGTAAAAAAGAACCTTTTAATTTGGCTTTGTTGCCAAAGTCAATATATCTTGTTCTCATGTCCTGAGACAGACAGCAAACAGGGTGCTTGCAGCATGAAAACCAACAGGGAGGCTTCTAAAAGGAAAAGAAGTCCTGGCTGCAGTGAAGACTAAACGTCTAGCCCAAAGGCTGAAAACTGATGTATGGCAAGAGACTAAGGACTGTGTGGGACCATTGTAGCTGAAGAAGCCAATAAAAAGACAGGAGAGAAAAGTCAATTCTCAAAAGACAGTACACAGAATTATTTTTCTAAACTGTCATTTTACCTCTTTCACTTTTCCTCAACAGGTCTGAATATTCCCTGTTGGAGGTATTGTCTTGTTCTGTTTTTCTTTGCTAATGGGCTCAAGCTTTGAAGGTTGTGGTACAGCTATGGTAGGGGGAGCAGGGGGCAGATTGGATCTCTCCATTGTGATCCACATGGGACCTCCTCACAGGGGTCTGCAGGAGTGCATGAAGGCTGAATGCGAAGAGAACACAGGCTACAGCAAAAGCCAACACAAACAACATGAGAAAGTAGATAAGGTGAAAACCAGGACCTTGGTGATGGAAAGGCCAGTAACTGGCTGAGCATACTCACAGAAAGGCATCACTGAGTTTGCAAAATAATATCACTTTCTGTTGTAAAGCTAACAAAGCAAGATTCTTGGATTAAGGCTGAGCATCAGAGACAAATCCACAATACCCACCTCCCAGTGCTGATGTTTTGAAGTTAGGGAAGTGATATGAAGACCATCTAATCTCTTATCTAACTTTTGTATGTTGTCTTTAAGCTCTAGTGAACACTATACATTCCTCAACTTATCTTGCTCGCAGGGATGAAGCTGCTATATGGTATTGTTGTGGTGTCTTTGGAGTTTGGATGCGTGTCCCCAGATTGTGTCACAGCTGGAAACTGACTAGTGGTCAGAGCCTGTCAGTCAACTGACCAGTAGTGAAAGCTGTCACCCAGTGTGTGAAAGACAAGGAGTCAGTTGAATCTTGAAAGCATTTAAGCCTACTTGTTTCAGCTCTCATATGAATAATTAAATTACCTTGTAGGAGACATTCTGGAGGTTCAAGTTGTTTACTTTAGTATTTTCCATCTGTTCCCTATAATATAAAATAATAAATCCTTAATGTAAATTCTACAGAACAGTGGACACAGTATATAGCACAGTTCTAACTCCTGCTTCAATCACTGACGTGATGCTCTCACTGATGTAGATGTACAATAATTTAACGCCTCCACTACACATTCACTCAGATATCCCTGTTTGTGCCTGGTTTTTACATAATCCAGGTGTTTCTTTGGACCTGACCATAGTACAAAGTAAAGTAAGCAATAGGATTTGTAAGAGCTAGAACTAGGATTTGTCAGAATTCAAAGTAGGACAACAGAAATTTAATAGCAATGACGTATGGGAGTATAGACTAGATGAACAAATAGAGAGTAAGAAACTACAAGAAAGTTACAAAAAAACCCCTCCCTCTGCCTACCATATCTTGCCAGGGAATTATCACCTCCTTCCTGTTTGGTCTACCAGTGTTTTGATGGAGTCACAATTTGGTTGGGCAGTTTTCTCTAATCTTTATGAAAAGTCTTACCTTCCCATCCATCCCCTCTAACTTCCAGGCACACATCTTATGCTTTCTCTCTTTCTTTGTATGTACCCTTTATGCTCTTAAAAATTCTTTACTTATACTTTCAGAAGTTTCAGAAGTTTCCTCTCACTCAGAACTCTGCAAATAGGCAGCTTTCCCCTATTCTGCACAGCCACAGCCTCTCAAAGTTTCTGAAGGGTACATATAATGAGCAGCAAATAAACAGTTATCCTATGTCATTTCTGATTTAATTTGCTATTGCAATCAGTATTGCCTCAGAAGGTAAAACATCTCTTTCATCTGCATGTGATCTGACCACAGGTCTGGTTGCTATGCTTTTTCAGCCTAACCTGATTTACTGGGATCTGGTTCTCTGAATCTCTTTATCGCAGTCACCATTGGAGGAAGAAAAAGTGTAATACTGAAGTGCACTGTCCTGTTTGCCCTTTTCTAGCAGTACTAGGAGTGTTGGCCCTAGACCTGCTTCTGCTTCCTGTGGCCCAGACAGATGCTCTGATGCCATGATACTCACCACAAACTGCAAAAGCCAACTGAGAAACAGCTGGTCCTAAGGTTGGTGCCTGAGCTACCTCCTTCGTGGCCAGCTTGTTGGTGTTGATTCTAAAACTCAGTCATGCTCAGATTTTCCATGAAGTTCTGTGCTTAACTGTACAGGGTCAATGTTTTCAAATAATTTCTTGGAGTTTTGTTTTAGAACTTTTTCTTTCTTTTTTTAGCAGATGCATATTAAAAGTTTTATCTAGTTTTCAAGGTTGCTATTCTAAGAAAAATTTCCAGAATTTCAACCAGGCACTTCTCTTATCAAAAACAAAACTCAGCTTACCTTTTTTTAAAAAAAAAAAAAATTTAATGACTGAATATGGAAAGGTCTTCATTATTTCCGTTAAAATGTAAAACAAATGTATGTTTTAAAGATGAATTATAAATTCTTGGTCAATACTCAGAAAAATAGTCAACTTTGTATGAAAGAAATGTTATCTAAGAAACAATATTCAAAAGACAATTTTGCATTTAATTAATGAACATATGAGTAGGATTATATAAAAGAACATATACATTAACACAGACTGAAGGTTAGTTTCAGAATTTCCACTAGTTCCTATATTATACCAAAGGACACGCTTTTATTTTCATATATAAGTGAACAATCTGTGATCTGCGAACAATTCATAGATCCACAATAAAGTTTTCCTATGCTGAACTTTTACAATACTTTTCTTCTTTGAGGAGAAATGTGACAAGTATTGATGTCGGGCAATAAACCTTGTTTTAGAGAGCATGCAGATGTGACACGTTTGACACTTTTGCTTAGAATCAACCATAGGCTTTTCTTTCTGTGGGCTTTGTGAAAGATGTTTACTTTCTTTCAGAAACTATTATGCCAGTTTAGAACTTGGGGTTTTGGGATGAGAAACCGAGAGTTAAAATAAACCTCAAACAGTTCTTTGTGTTGGGGGCACAAAAGTCCCCAACTTCTGAGTAAGTCTACATCTCTTCATTTTGCAGCTGGATCAGAAAACAAAGGTCTACAATACTTTGTTTTTCACCACTGCAGTTAAAATGTAAAACCATAGCCAACAGAAAAAAACCCCATAGTTTCTCATCCCTAAGGCTGTGTTCTGTGCTACACTGTGGACATTTAATCTGTGAAGTTTTGTTTGTGTCTAATGTCCTATCAAAATTTTTCCCTCTGAAAAACATTACATAATCTAACTTTGTGTTCATTGAAAATATCTTTGGTGTGTTGAGTCCAGAAGAATTGAATCTATACCTTTTTTTTTCTTATTAATGCACTAATTTCCTAATTTCAAGTTTGGTGTTGTCTATATAAATTTAGAGAAGCAGGAAGTTTAATTATCCTTTGCAGAGAAGACAATCTACACATCTGGAGGAAGGGGGGAAAAGAGAGGAGGTGCATCCCTCGTTTGAAAGATGTCATAGCAATACAAAAGTCTTTAAGAAGCATGCTGCCTGAAGTTAACTATAGTGGCTGGCATAGCCACAAAAGTTCCAGATTTAGGAAAGACTGGCTGTATTAATTCAGAGGATATTTCTCTACCATAAGAAAAGGAAACCATATAAGAGTTGCTCTACTTGCACGTAAGTGCTTCCAGTGCAAAAGAGTTCTTTGCAGTTCCACAATACTGAGGTGTGGCATAGAACATAAAGAAATTCAGCTGCATGGTATTGCTGGCAGAGCATTGGAAAGACGCTTCTGCAGCTTTTGTTTGACCTTGGCCTGCAATTCTGGCTGGGCACCTCTGTCCACTGTCAGCAGGGGTGGAGCTTCCTGTGGCTGTGCTGGGGATGAGCTCTTCCTGAGCCCCTTCAGCTAGGTCCTAGAGGAACAGGGCTTTGTTAGATTGGACATGACCAAAAGATGCAGGCACACATTAAAATGCTAAGACCAGAAGGGGGAGATATTGTGATCAAGGGTGTAAATCACTCCCAAATGACCCTCTAGAAGAGTTGCTTGTTTGCCTACAGCAACGGGGCATCAGGGGACCACTGCACAAACCTCTGAAGGCTGAAGCTTCTTTGTCACACTTCCGGCTGGGGTAACCATGGGTTTGCTCCTGTGCATCAAGAGGCAAGGAAGGAAGTAAACACAGGGCTGGTAACCACCAGGGATGAGCCTCCTCTTTTTCTCTTTCTTTCAGGAGCAGCTTGTTGTCTCCCATTAAGAAGGATGCTGTCCATAGTGCTGTCATTGAGGATTATATATATTTTTGAAAGTTTACCCAGCTAATTTAATCAGACACATATAGTCTCTGTGGAAAGCAAGGACTGAGTTTTTTGGGGTTACTCTCTGTAGTGGTTTTAGCTAGGTCTCAAATTAGCAGGTTCAGAGAATCTACGTGGATTGGGAGACAGCTATCAACTGACTGGGTAACCAAGAAAAAATATTTCATACCAGATGATGCAAACACAAGATACGTGTGCAGGAGTGGGAAGTGTTCAGTCAGTTCCATCATGGCTGAAGTAGAAGAAGGACGTGCTACAGCTCTTCTAACTGTGCTAGGCCCTGCTCCTGCTGCCACTACTTGCATTTTGTTTGAGTTTCAGGGAAGTGGAAACATTTTGTTGTTAGCCTTTTTGTTCTTTGCTGAGTGCCTTTTGGGGTGCGTATAAAACTACAGTGCTAGAATCTGTTTTCAGTGGGAGGTAGAAAATTGTTGTTATATCCAACTTGTGTAAGAGTGTGTTGTATTGTAATTTTCTCTTAATTTTCTCTTTTCTGTATAAATATACATAGTTAGTTTAAGCATAAACCCAGTTTGGAGGGTTTTTCCCCTCTCCTTTTTTCCCTTGGCTGGTTGGTTAGAGGGGGAGGGAACCCTTTCTTTCTATCTTGGACACTTGGCATTTTGCCAGCTCAACCCAAGACACTCTCTCACATGCTTTTGTCCATCCTGAAAATGTGTCACAGTAAATGACCTGATTTTCAAAATACTCAACATCTCCTCAGATTAATGTCCAAGACTATCTTTGAATCAGTTGTGTTGCAGAAGGCAAAGTATATTTTCCCATTTGTTTTCTGCTTAAAATAATACTAAATGTCTGTTGGCTCTGCAACAATTGCAAGATTGTTTCAAGAATAATGATTTCTATTGGGGTTTTTTTGCATTTCATTTTTTGATTTTTCAAATGTCTAAGTTTTGAAGCTTTTTCTAAGCTTTCTCAATCAATTTGTTTATTTTGTTTCTACACAAAACCTTTGATTTGTCTCTTCATATCATAAGTAGAATACCCTGGTTGGCCACATAGTGTCCCTTAACTATGGGATATCAAATAGCTGCCCCTCTGAGAGGGTTTCAAAAAACTTAAGTATTTGTATAAACAAACATTTTCTATTTATCTACTACTTTGCATATTTCTCTAAGCATTGTCCACAAGTATCTGATAAGGAAAAGATTTTTTATCCTACACTGAGAATAGCTAAGAAATACAAGAGGAAATAGTCAGTGGTTGATGCCTCTGACTTGACTGTGCTCCAAAGAACAAAATTATAGATAGTGATGAGAAATAAAGAAACTGCTTTTGACAACAGAACACAGAGTATGCTCAGTGGTGGTAGCCTCACAAGCCATGTGGAACAGGCGAAGAGGAAAATATTCACTGGCTTCTGTTGAAGATATGAAGGCCATCAAACAGGAAGGTAGCTGGTTCAAAACAGGAAAGAAGAGTTTATTTTGCAGTGCACAGTCAAATGTGAAATTGATTGATGCAGGACAACTGCTAATTTTATTCACACATGAAATCAAGAAACACATAGAAAAAGTCCTGGTAGAAAAGTGCATCTAGATTAGCTATATTCAAGGTTCATTCTTCTATCTTAGGAAACTCTTGACATTCATATCTCAAGTCCAGTAGAAGCCCTTAGTTACGTGATATTCAGAGCTTGGAAATCCCTTGATATTTCTCCAAAAGCTGGTGGCTTTATAGTCTCACCTAAGAATGTACAGTTTGATTTTATTTTAACTAAATGGGTGACCTAGTGTGAATATTCTTATAAGCTTAACAGAATGTTTATTGAACATTTCCTTATCTATCCTAGGTCAAAGAAGTATGACTGGTGTTGGCTCTTTCTGCTTTTTCAGGTCCTTATTTTGCTGTTCCTCTCTTTTCTCTTACTTACTAAAATCAAATTCTCAATGTGTTCAGCCATCCTGAAATTTCTTCTCATACAGACTAGCAGGGCATCCCTGTTCTGTGCAGAAACAAAGCTACCCTCAAAGAGTATCTCATTACTTCTCATTCATCAAGTATGTAACAGACCTCCTTCTGTTTTTTAATTGCCAGATATTATGTAAGTAACATTAAAGGAGCAAAGCAGGGGAGGCATATGTAGCAGTAAACTTCTTATGGTGCAAGAGAAATTTGGCTCATCCTTCCTCCACCACAGAAAGAAGAAAAGAAGAGGATCTAGAGAAAGAGGTAGAATTCAGAACAATCCTTAAATTGTAACTTCCACAGGTGTGATTCCTTTGACTGTTTGTGCATGCTTTTTGAAAAGAAGTAAGAAATCCTGTATTCAGTATGAAAAAATCCATGTGTTTTTTCCTGCAAGTGGCAGAATTGAAGCAGTAGAGGGGAAAATTGAAAGAGAAAAAAGCAAACAAAAACAAAAGCCCAAAATTGCATGGTAAAATTATATTGAATTATATGAAGTTTATTTTGCCTAACACCTATTAATGTACAGGAATTTGGCATACTGATTCCCTAGAGTAAAGCTTTCTAGTTACTCTGCTGCTTGGTACCATGTCCAGCTAGCAAAAATAAAAGAATACCTAAACTATAAATCAGTTTCACAGCTACAGTACTTGAATAAACACAAGGAAAATGAAGGGCTGGAAGTGTTTTTTCTTGTTCGTGCTGGTTAAATTGATTTATATCTCTCTCACTGAAACTCTGTTTTAAAACTAATGATTGTGGCTTCACGTAGAATAGTTGATATTCTGACTCACGTCCTAAGGGCTTCCTTCAGTCCTTAGCTAACAGAAATAAAAATGACCCCAGGAGCCTTCAGCTTCCACTGAGGTGCTGAATCAATGACATCTTCTTTGTCCAATTCCCTTTTTTGTTACCCCCCCTCCCCCCCAGACTAACCAACAAACAAAAAAGAACCCCAAATATTTGAGCTTTTTTCCCCCTTTTGGTTTGGTTTTTAGTTTACTTGTTTGGGTTTTTTTAAATAATACTTGGGGTAAAACTTTTCTTCCCCTTCCCCTCTTGAATGTTACTGATGTATCTGGTTCTTTCCAAGCTGCTGTAACAGACCACTCCAATGTAAGTGGCTGGCTTGGCTGCCAATCTATAATGTTCTTGGCCATGATTAATCTGATAAATAATAAATATATCAATCTAGTCTTTTAGACAAGGACAAATTCTTACCAGCGGGGAAGCACGAGGCCTCTTTTACAGCTGCCTGTAGTGCTGGAATTAATTATTTAATGCTTAATTCTTCAGGAAATGAGAAAGTTTTGATTAATGTTGTCCAGTGTCATTTCTTGCTTGTTTGATATGTGTCAGATAATTTTTCCTTGGCAGTCGCTCTAAAGAAGCCAGAGGCTACTGTCACTGGGATCAGACACTGAATTTCTAGAGATTAATTGAAGTGAAAATTTAGAGAAATGCACCATAAGTGCTCGCCCAAGATAACCTTTCACAGGCTAAATTTAGCTTCCTTTGGTAATGTTAGCCTTCTATTGCCCTTGTGTAAAACATTTATTTTTAATTCTGTGAGAATCTGTTTTGTTTCTTTGATTTTTCTTTTCTTTAGTAATGTTAGCCTCCTATTGCCCTGGTGTAAAACATTTATTTTTAATTCTGTGAGAATCTATTTTGTTCTTTGATTTTTCTTTTCCTTTTGTTTTTTTTTCTTAACTCCATGTATGTCAGAGTGATTAAAGTATTTAAGTCTTGATCCTTATCCCATTTACCTCACTGTAATTCTGCAGCTTTCATGGAAACCAGTATAATTATTATTAATTTTCTACAGAAGAGATGGGTAACTAGAGTTGAGCCATAAAATTAGAACTAGGTAAGCTAGGTATCAGCACTACCTGAAGATTGTGTAGCTCTAGCTCTGCAACAGACTAAGTCTGAATGCTAGAGGCTTGTTTTTCCTGCTGTTTGTGCTGAAGCAATTCAACTATCATCAGATTTGCTGATTTCATATGTTAGTGGGAATTAGATGGGCACCAATTCTGTACTCACCAGATGTTTTGTGCAAGATGATGTTTTCACGGAAATACCTAAATGTCTGGGGAAATTCTTCTAGTGTCTTTACACAGCTACACATCTTTTTAATTTGGTCCTCTATTTGTTTGAAGAATATTTCTGTGTAGGTTGAAATACTGTCATATGATAGAAAAATAGATGTTTCCCTTATCCTTAAAGTTGTGTGAGTAGGAAATTAAGAGACCAGTGCTCTACATACAAGTTACATACTTCACAAATGTCTTTTCTTCCCTTTACCCAAAACACATCAGTGCTTAGTCCTGAAGAAATACTCCTATAAAGACAGAGGACCTGATACTCTTGTGACTTCTGCAAGCACTAAGATAAAGGGCACATAGTACTGGACATTCACATGATTTTTTTTTCTCTGTAGCTCTGCACCCTTCAACCCCCCTTTTTTTTTTTCTTATGTTGATCTTTTACAGTCTTTATTTCCATTGCTGTCTTTCTCTGCTACTAAATAAGGGCTGCATTCTACCTTCCTGACTATTTTACTTCTTTTTAAAATCCTTCAAGTGCTTGTGCTTATTACATCCTTTCAAGATGAACTTGTTTAAATGTTAATACATTTTCCTCCCACAAAAATATGGGCACACGCAGTGAGTATATTTGTCTAAGGGATAAAAATTTGAGGCTAGTTTGGCCAGCACTGTATACCCATGATGTATAGTTATGGCCCATCATCTAATGTCAGTGATAAAACTTCCTTCCTCTCTACTCAGCATCTTCTGAGGCCACACCTGGAGAGCTGTGTCCAGTCCTGGACTCCTCAGTACTGAAGAGATGTGGACATACAGGAGTGAGTTCAACAAGAGGCCACTAAGATGAGTAAGGGACAGGAAACCTGTCATATGAGGAGAGGTTGAGAGAGCTTGGAATGTTTACCCTAGAAAAGAGAAGAATGGGGGAACCTCATCAATATATAAAAATACATTAAGAGAGAGTACAAAGAGGATGGAGACACACTCTTTCCAGTGGTGTCCAGTGACAGAACACAAAGAAATGGGTCTAAACTGAAACACAACAGGTTCTGTGTGAACTTAAAGAACATGGGTTTTACTGTGAGGGTGGCCAAGCACTGGCTCAGGTTGCCCCGGAAGGCTGTGAAGTCTCCAGCCTTGGAAATACTAAAAAACTGTCTAGACATGGTCTTGGGCAACTGGCTTTATGTGGCTCTGCTTGAGCAAGGAGAGTGGACCAGATGATCTACAAGGGTCCCTTCCTACCTCAACCATGCTGTGAACCAATCTGTGAACTATTGTTATAACCTTACTTCCTAATGTATTACAGAGACATACTTTTGGTATGATTTAAGAGTTTTCATTAGTGATACTAGGGCTATTTCATGAGCTTACCCATCCACCCAGGTGCTGCACTATTTAGATCTAAGGGCTAGGACAGAGGAATGAAATATTTAAAGTATGCCCATAAATAATCTACATGGGTTCTTTCTAGACATGAAGTATTGAACAGAAATATGGTGACCTAGGCACCTTCACAGCTTCACAGCTTTTGGCCAAATGTGCAGAACTCTTGTATCTGACCTGGCAGAGAAAAGAAACAAATAAACTTTAGAACTCTAATACCTGTCTAGAAAAAAAGAGGAGCTCCCAGACTAAATATTATTATTCCTTTTTATTGTTGCAAGGAATTTATAGCTTAAGACCAAGATACTTTAGGATCTTATTGAGGGGTTCTCTTGTTATTTGTTTGGTTTAGGTTTTGTTGTTTGGTAGTTTGGTAGTTTGTTTTTTAATTTTAGTTTTGTTTTGGATATCAGATGTTTGAAGCTCCATGGGAATCAGGAATCTTAGAACTGCAGATAGATCACAAATGAGGTGATGGAATTTTAAAAACATATGATTAATTGCAGAAGGTTTTGAAAAAATATATTTAGCAATTCTTCCATTTAACACACAGGAAACATACACCTGTTCACTTGTACATGGAGACTTGCTCACATTGAGTAGTAACATTTTATATGAGGAGAGACCCTTTAAATAGATACTTTCATCTTGTGAGTGAATATTAATAATTGATTTATGTGAATTTACCTAATATCTAAATACAATTCAAACATTTGAAGTGCAGGCAATATCAGGAAATACCAGCATAAAAAACCTCTGCATTTTTCTGACTAGTTCTTTGACTCTCAAGGGAATCTAACATTTTATTTCACTTGTTCTAAAAACAAAAAAGAAAATTGGCTTAAACTAATAAAAATATGAACATGAAAAAGTACAAAAAGTTTAACTAATTCCTGGCTCACAAAAAAAAAAATCAACTCCAAAACTTAACTAACCTAAGCTAATATAAGGCACAAGACAAAGGTTTTACAATGTGTGAGTGCAACTTCAAAAGTTGAATTTGTTTAGGGAATTTGTATTTTCTGCTTCTTTCTTCAGGAACCTATTTGCATTTTAAATAATTAAAACATTAAAACTGAAAAATTTATAAATGAGAGCTGCGAACAGAATCGTGCTTGGCAGACAATAGAAAAGAAATTATTACCCTGCTAGGTTTGCTTTAATGTCATATCTGTCACTCTCCCCAAGGTAGGTTCATTACCATACCAAGTGCACCTCCTGCCACCACCTCCCCCCCCCACATACTCTTTTTCTTCCACTCCCTGCCACTTAAGGACTCTGGATCTCTAGGGGACTTTGATCTCATTGTACACACTAACCCAAACAGAACCTCTGCTGTTCTCAATAATTTTTCCTTAAAAAAAAAAAAAAGAAAGAAAAAAAAAAGAAAGAGAGAAGTAAGGGAGGGGGAGGGGGAGTGAATTTGTGTGAAGAGTGACAGAACGCTTTGTCCAGCGCAGCTTTGGCTGGTTGTAACAAGCGTCAGGACATTAGACGCAACAAAAGCTGGATTGGCAGTATCATCAATCACGGGTCTGACAGTCGACTTCAGTTTGTTTGTTCCACTCTGCATAATAAGTGATTGGATCAGGTTTAATTAGATATTGGGTAATCAATCATTGCCAACAAGGCAACCCAGCTTGGGATCTAGATTTTGCAAAGGGGGGAAAAAAAGCAAATCTCATCCAGGGCGCACAAATCCTCTAATGTATAAGCACATAGGGTGAAGCTTCAGAAGAAAGGTATAAAGATGTCTGCAAGATGGCATATAATAGAATCATTCACATCTGTACTACTTGTTACCAGACATCTGCAGTTTGACATTTTACTTTCGCTGCATAATTACTTTTCAATATAATATAATATACTGACCTGAGGGAGAAAGACAAAGCAATTAAATTATGCATAAGATCCTTTCCTCCCCAACCCTTCCCAAAGAGACAAAAAAAAAAAAATAATAAAAAAGCAAGAATAGGAATTAGAATTCTTATGGCTTTTTGAATAAAAAGACAGAAAATTCTTCCTCCTGCCTGCTATGATGATGAGTCCCACTGCATACCTTGTCAAATCAGCTCCTCTGATTTGAGATTACATAAAATTATTTTTTCTATCTTATTTTGCAATGTATAGATTAAGGACCCCACAATGAAGTAAAAGGAGTGATAGATGGAGTAAATTAATCCCATTAAATTTAATTAATCCCATGAATTGAGAGAAAAGTTAACAAGAAATTCTTCTAGAAGACCCAAGTGGAAGTGTACTTGCATTTTTTATAAACACATAATGCCAATATAAATTAACACAGGGTAAGATGCATCACTCATTAACAAGGACCTCATTATCTGAGGCCATTTTAATGTGTGAGGTAAGGCATGCACAAGGCAGGTGGGAGCAACGTGATGCCTGAAAGCGGGTGTGTTCTGCTGCCTAACAGTCCTCAGTTCACTGGTGGATGCACTACATCCCTCTACAATGTGTAGGGAGAACTCTGTAAGAAAGTGGGTTCAGAGAAGCTGGAAAGCTGTGAGGAAAGTCACTCCCACTCACGAGCAGCAGCAGCAGGAGGAAATGCTGAGGCTCAAACCACATAAAACTTCAGACAAGTGTCCTACTCACCGGTATCTAGTGTAGTATTTAGATGTCCTTTAGGAATTCAATGAGCTGCAGCAAGATAGTCTGCATCATAGTGTTGCAAGGAGAGAGGTTGGTGAGGGATAAGAATCACTACCCTGATAACAGTCAGATCAGGACCTACTGCAAACTGGAAGAAAGTTTCAGCTGAGACTAGTTTAAGGGGTTTATTTTTTGGTTTATCTGATCTGGTACTTGTGTTCTGACAGCTGAGCACTCCAAAGGTATCTGTGGCCTCAGTTGGGGAAATACCATCAGAGGAAACTGATCATACTGAAAAGACCAGTCTGCTTATGGGATGTGACAGCAACTCCTGTCCTTTAGACCTTTAAACCATAGCTGAGAGAGAAGCCTATCGGGGGCTCATGACTAAGACCTGATATAACGAAAGAGCCAGTTTGCATTCTCCTTTCCAGAGATCTCATTGCTGAAGTTTTTGGCTTTGCATTAAAAGTGGAAAAAGAGTAGACAACATGGACAGACATGGTACCCTTCTGTCTAAAATGTATTAAACTGAATTTGGAGAGAAGGATTCAAGCTTTATCAATTAAAAAAAAAAAAGCAAAAGCGGGCATATAAAAGCAGCCTATTTGATTAAAGCATCGAGCTATCAAGTTGTTAGATTTGTGTCTGGAATTTGCAGGTGTTTTCTGGTCAGTGTGGAAAAGGTATCTGAGCTTTTGTATCACAATACCAGCTTTTAAAAGGAAGGAAAAGGAAGGCTACAATGTTTCATGTTTGACACACACTTTAACCTGACAGCAGTGTAGTGATAGCCTGAGTATATTTTGTCCACTGGAGAAAGCTTTTATCTTGATTTGTTATGTATTGTACATTTTATGATCTAGCTGTATCAGCTGCCGTGATTCCTAGACCTGGGAGTAGCCATCAAATTATCAGAGTCAGCCATCCTGTCATTCTAAAGAGATAGTCTCCCCTGACTCCTCTTCAGTCTCCTCAGCTGCAAATCAGGGATGGGCCAAGCTTTTCTCAGACATGCTGAATGCCAAATTAATTTTCCTGCAGTGATGAGTGAGATTGGACTCCTCTGTTAAATTTACAGTGTTACTTTCTAACCAAACCCCTCTTTATTTGATTCTCTTGATTTTCTTCTGACTCACTTTGAAGCCAGAACCAGTGATGTTTCTAGTCTGCTCCTTTTTTATTGCAGGGTGTTTTTATATCTGATGCAGCTTCCCCATACTGAATCCATAAGCTCCAGCAAAGTAGACAGCTTTGATTTTAAGATATGAAAAAATAGAAAGATAATAATTCTGATCCTTGAATGATGGTTCGTAAGACTGTTTACAAAAATCTATGCCTGCTTTCATTTTTGTAACCTGGATGTGAATTTCCCTGAAAAAAGAAGCAACAAAAAAAGAATCTGAGACATGTCCTTGCCTTTTGTCAGAACAAAGGCCTGTATAGTTTTTAGAAGAACCACAGTATTTATGGGCAGGTATGACACAATCAAGACAGGAAGTTCTCAAGTTGCCAAACCTCATCCCCTGCTCTGGCAATCCAGCAGTTGCATCATTCTCAAGCACAGAGTGTGCAAGACCCCCAGTATGACCAAAGCCTGGTAGCAAAACTGTCCAGCCACTCTGCCTGACCCACTGGAAATGTGGCTTGTTCATTTGCGGGATATTAGCTAGCCAAGGATGTGTAGAGTACTGTGTCCATGTTAAACTTAACAATTACTTGTCTAAATACCCAATAATTTTCATTGAGTCATTTAAATTATAACTAAAAATGAATGCAAGGCCTGTGGGTGTTTTTAGTACTGACATTTCTATTTAAATCTGAATTCCAAATCTTTTTTAAATGCAGATGGAAATTAATTGCCCTCACCTACTTAATTGTGTCAAAATATTAATGCAGAACATTTCAGTAGCTTTGAAACAAATGGGGTTGTTTTAATTTCCCTAAAATTTCTTCTAGGCAGGTTTACATAAACCATGTTCTTACATATGCATGGGGTTTTTATCACTATTCATGTGGAGAGCTACCTTTCTGAATGTGAAATTTATTTGCTAAGTGTTTAACATGACTTGGAAAGGTAGTAGTGATGAAGAGGAAGAGTGTTGAGAGTCCCAGTGCCATCTGTCTGACAGTTCTGGAAATTTTTGGGTATACCCTGACATGAAATCACTTACCAAGCTATGCAGCTTAACATCCTGGGAATTTAGACTGCAGATTCCCCATCAGACAGCCACTCAGGGTTCTGGGGAGTCAAATGGATCAGCAGGCATGAGACCTGGCTGAATTGGGTTGTAACCTCATCTAATTAAAATCTTCTCTATGAAATGCTTGTCCTGTAATCAGTCTGAGATCAGTCAGTCAAAGGGAAACAGCCTTTTGATCAGCTTTTCAAAAGCTTGTTTTATTATCACCAGCATTACTGCTAGTGCAACAAGTACTATGTCATTTGTGTCCCAGGACTCAAATAAAGACCAGTGGCCCATTTTGCCAGGCTTGAGGCAGATCCGCTAGGGCACAGCCTGCCTCTTTCACAGCAACTTTGTTGGAGTTCGTATACAGTACCACAGATAATTGGGTCTCTAATCCATCTGTTAACTGTTCAAGTTCACATGACTTCACTTTATTCAGAAATTCTGTGACAAAATAGTCTGTTAGCTCATCTTAGATTCCCTTTATCCCCTGACACTATATAGAGAAGGCTTCTTTTTTCTTTGCTTGCTGCTCCACTGCGAGTAATCATACAGTATGTGAAAGGAGACCTGCCCACAGACTCCTCTGATTCTTATTCCCTTTTCTTGAAAAGGACTTTTGCAGCTGTAAATTTGGAAATGGCACTTCCCTTGACATTTCTCTAGCAATATCTACTTTGAAAGCTTGGGAAAAAAGCATTCATGCAAGGTCTCCCTGTAGCTGGCATTATTGTTTTAGTGAAAGAGAGGAAAGATGAAAAAGACTATGGACAAAACAGTGAGTGCTTGTTAGAAAATAAAACTGCGGTAGGGGAAAAATATTTTCATAATGCATTTGCTTATCCAGTCAAGTTAAATGTTATTTGCAAATGAATTATAACACCCTTCCTTTCAAAGTGCAAATTGTTTTTTGTCAACAGTGTCTCACAAGAAGATTTTGCCATCATCTAGTGAATAAAATCGTGATGATTTAACAGTATTTGAGAAACAAGTCAGAGGGAGTGTTTGTTGTCAAGATTTTATAACTCTGGCCTGGCTTTCTTTAGCAAAGACCTCTTCTGGCCACCTTATTAAAGTTTATTTTACAGTGCACTATTTGTGATTCCAGGCTTACCAGATTTTTGTGATCCCCTTAACTACCTTTTTCCTATTTGCATTTATATGTCTTGACGATGTACAAATCCAGAAAAAAATAACCTGAGTTGGCAGTGTGTACACTTCCAAGAGATTCCCACTTTAAATATCTTCCCTCTGGGCCATATGGTTTAAAGATATCTCTGACTGTCCTCAGAGCTCATTTTCTTTAATCCTGGATTAGCCTTGTTGCCCTTCTTTACCTTTTCAAGCACTGCAAAGTCTCCCTTCCACCCTGCCACCTCCCTCCCAAGGCAGTAAGGAGAAAAGAACATAATACTCAAAATTATTTAAATTTTGACTAAAGCAACTAATAATCTCAGCAGATCCTCCCTGGATTTCTGAACTTGAATAACATTTCATTGGCCTATGCAGGAAAATGATTTTTCCACAACATCTTAATATGTTCTTTAAGGTGTCTTCAGCAAGCTTGTCTGTCTTGAATGTTCTTGAATAAAAAAATAGACTTGTGTACATTGGCCATGTACATAAACAGTTGCAGTTAATCTGTCAAAACCGATAGTTACTAATTGTAATCGCCGTGGTCAGTGGCAACAAGTAATAGAAGATGTAGGTGTAACACTCAAAAGTCATTTGGGCATTTCCAGATATGATACTGAATCAAGGTCTCTAACAGCAGAACAAGTGTTGATTGTTTGGGATCAAGGGGAAAAAATACATAATTATGTAGTAAAGGGGCTTCAAATGGAGAAGCTGTGTTATATAATTCTTTGTCAATGTCAGATATGTTAAATGGTATTTCTGAGTTTTTATACTCCCTTTTCTAATCTAGAATAGTAACGAGAGGATTAAAGACTGCTTCCATAAATCCTACTTCTTACACTGAATTGAAAAATACCATTTAAAAAAGCATTCATCTTCTCCCTGCAAGTGCAGAATTGCTGAATGACACTCAAATATTAACAAGCAACACTTTCAAATTATGTGGCTCCAGCTTAATAATGAAGGCACTCAGATCATGAAAAATCACTGGCAAAACAGAAATTAACCTTTTTCAAAACCATCAAAATAACTTTTGTCTGTCTGCAGTGGTGTTGACGGCTAAGCAATTACTTTTTAATGGAAGATTGTAAACACCTGCTAGAGTCCTTCATATTGGCGGTTTCTTAGCATGAATACCCTCTTTGAAACAACTATTATGCTCTTGGGGAAAAAAAAGAAAAAAAAGATCAGTGATGGAAAAAAAAAATCCCAAACGAAACCAAAAAATGAACAAAACCCAGACAATATATGTAACACATTGAACCTGTGTTCATGGCAGTTGTTATCTGGGCATATAAAATTACACTCAGTGTTTTTAAATGTTTTAATGTCTTGACATGTTTACCCTGATTTTGGTAAGTATTACTTCATAAGGTGAATGATCTCCTTTCCAACACTCCTCCCTGTGCATTGGAATTTGTGGGATATGATTGGTGATGCTAGAGAGGTGAGCAAAGCTTCAAGGCTTTGGTAAGGGAGCAAACAGAGGGATGTGAAAAAGAAGCTGGGTGAGATTTTGCACTCAAGCCACCAAACCAGCAGCCAGCATAGATGAGACAGTGTAACAAGTCTAGAACAGCTGCCAACTAATGTTTGATCAGGGATAAAATATGCCGAGGTGACAACATCTTGCTCCCCTGCATTTCAGGGACTATCATTAAAAATGCAGCAAGGCTCGTACAGGCCCAGAAGGTCCTATGTTCTCTCAAGATACAAGGGAGAGAGACAAGTTCACAAGATGTCAAGAACAATATCCATTTGTGTTTACTATGCAAACCCGCTGAGTAACCTTTCTATGCATGTTTGTACTAAGGACCATTGAGAATTTAGGCAGGGAGAAAAGGGCTGCTTAGAATGAGAGGGGCGAGGCAGCTGTGGAGGAACAAATGTGTGTTTGGGAAGTGGAAAGATGCCACTGCACAGCTAAATGGCTTCTCTGGGGGTGAAAAAAAAAAAGAAGAAATGTAAGATTAAAAGATATATACCTTTATAGACAAACACAGCTTGAAAAGCTGCAGCATGGCTACCAGTTAGTGTCTGCAGCCCCTTCCCTCCTCCCCTTTTAATAATATATTGATGTAAGCAGCTTGCGCATGCCAAACAAATTCTCTACATAAAAAGTCAACTGTCGGAAGGAGGCTCATCAATCTGGCAAAGTGCACTCAAGTAGAACGCCTCTTGGGGAGCCCGCCCCGGCAGCCACGCTGCTCGAGGGAAAGGGATCTCTCCAGCTGACGGGCTCATAAATGTTCATTACAGAGTCTTTCCACCAGTTTACAGGAAAAGCAGTTGTTTTGCAGGAACAACCGCAATTTATTTCTCACTGATATTATAGGAGGCTATTGCAGATAGTTGAACTGTAGGAAGGTCTGTGGATAAAATGGCAGAGACAGCTGGCCAAATTCACTGAATCAACACCTCTTTACTAGGACAGCAACCAACACCAATCCAGAGATGTTCAGTTTGAGATTCTTTGCTGCAGTTCTCTAGGAGGCATGTTATGCATTGCTTCTCACATTTCTTGTATTATCTCATCATTTCTTCTTAGAATTGCAAGAAGAAGAGGAAACACATTTATTTTTCTGCTGCACCTACGATTTTGTGATGGATGACAAAGACATAACACAGCTTTAGGAGCACTATGCAATGTTGTCAAGCAGCTACAAAAGATGCTGCTATCACAGTTGAATTAGGAAAAATATCTTGTAACTTCAACTATGATCAAAAATAACTTGCCTTTTAGTGTGGGTCTGGTCTCCTTTTCTCCTGAGACTAATGATAAGGACCATATCTATTTCTATAGACAACATCACATGAATTAACTAGGTATCTTCCATAATTGTTTAAAGTTTTGGAAACAGGTCTAGTCTTTGGTTTTAACATCGTAGGGGTTGTAGTAGTGATTATAGTAAGAAAATCTTTTTGTTGTGCTGGAAGAACAACCTGTAAGACTAAGAACTGAAATAGTAGGATGAAATTCTACTTTATTTTAATGGAATGCTGTCTTCGGTTGAGCTGGCAAAATGCCAACTGCTCAACACAGGGAGAAAGGGTTCCTCCCCCAACCACGGGAAAAGGAGGGAGAGAAAAAAGAAAAAAAAAACCCAAAACCTGAAGTAGCAAGCTTCTTATATTATACAAAGACAATTAAAAACAGAATATGATATAATACATATATATACAAATGTGAGAAAAATAAAACTAGACTAACAACAATAACTACTTAGTCACCCAACCAAATAATACAGATTTCAACCACCCAAACCCCATAAAACCTCCCAAAAACTCTTCCAGAGAAACCTCCCAGCAGGAGGGGAGAAAATTAACAAGAAAATGTTTACCTCCCCAGATAACACAGTGCGGAGGGCGGCAAGGCCTAATCTCGGCAGAGCAGGGCAGTGTGTCTTTACAGGTCTGAGAAAAGACAGAAGCTCCTCCTCTCTCTGTTTTTATACCTCTTGACACTTCTTGATGAAGTCAAATGATATGAAATACCTCTTTGGTTGCTTAAGTCAGGTGATGCTTGTCCCTTCTGATCTATGTCACATCCTTTGGGCCTGCTAAAACTGAGGCCTAAACTGAAACTAAAGCCAAAACTACAACAAGTGCTTAAAAATAACTTACTTTAAACATTTTCATAAGATTAAAAATAGTGTTGTTGGCTTAGTAAACCAGTTAGATAAAGACTGAAGGTTTGCATGAATGGTTTACTATCCATATTTTAGGAAAAGAAGAAAAAAATGTGTACAACTGTTTTTAAAAAATGAATACTGTCAATGAAAGCATCACAGTTTTAAGACGCTTTTTATTAGCACCATGAGTGCTAATCAAATTTTCAGTTCTTAGGGAACTAAAAATAATCTTTATCTCAGTAAAGCTGCACTGGTTTATGATAAGGCAGATGATTATCAAAAATAACAGTATTGAGAAGACCTCCTCAGTAGTTTTACAAAAGAGAATAAAGAATCTGTCACTATGAAGGTCAGCTAGTTTGCTATCAGAGAGGAGATCCTTTTGGGATCTTTCTTTACCAGTGCAGTATAAATAAGTGCCTCTAATACTTAATCTAAAAATGTGACTTTACATATAGATGGGTGACTAATACAAAGACAACAATAATGCTTTACTTCTGCTTACATTATTTGTGGGGATGTTTTTCAATTTTGATATAGTTGTTTAAGTGACTTGGTCAAAAATGAGTGAGACTATCCATGCAATCTTTTTGGTTGATTGAGCTGAACCCCATTTTAGAGCAATGAAACTCCTACCTGTCAACCAAAAGTAAATAAAACTTTTTATTGCCTGCATATGAAGCTCTGAAGAGCTTAATAAAGAGCTTTATTGCAACCTTATGTTAACTTGAAAGACAGAGTACGCTACTCTGAAAAGACAGTCTAAACTTCTTATGCTTTAGTAGCACTAACATTCTTATTCCTTCAGGAGCTGGGAAAAGGTGAAGTAAACCTGCAAAATATTTGCCTTTTCATGAGGAGGGTTGCTCAGAATTTTTGCCAGTGTCCCATCTAAACTTTCTTCAAAAACACCATATCGGATACAGACATCATAGGAAGGTACTACTAAATTTCCAACAAAACAGAAAAAAGTAGGAAATTTAGAAAATTAGCATTAAAAACCTTTCCAAGTATTAAGACTTTGAAAGATCAACCAATTACCAAGAGCAACCAAGTTCAACAGTAACAAACTTATTTATTGATCATTTACTGTCATCCTTTCAATTTTCCAGTTAAAGAAATTATCTGTTTCAAATAGCTACCATTTTTTTTCTGCTGCACATTTTTTTTCAATAATTTGAATGATGTCATAGTCCAAGATATGAAGTTTGACTGGTATTTCTGTGATGAAGAATTTTGACAACGCTGACAACTTTATGACATCATTGAAAATGATTCATCTGAGCAGTAAGCAATTTTAAGATGCCTCTATTTCCACACAGACACTCTAGGAACTAATACTCTCTTTATGAAATTTCAGATTTGTATGTGGAAATATAAGCATTCATTACATCATTGTGTTAAAGCAAAAATAAACTTTCTATCACACCTGAGAGAACAAATCAAGGTTTCGATTTTCTTCGGCTTGTTTTTTTTTTGTTTTGTGTTTTTTGTTTGTTTGTTTACTTGGATTTTTTCTTTGCCCCCTACATGCTTTTGTTTCTTGGTATGATCCTCATAATTCTGCCTTCCTTCTACTACAGTCTTTTTCTCCTTTTATCTTCTGACATGCATCAGTAGTTTTCCAAACTGGGCTAAAAGTTTTGATGTATGCAAAGAACTATCTTAAACTTGGTATTTTCTTGGATTAGTAAGAGAATTAAAACACAAACATTGCTTTTCTACTGGTGAGAATGAGAATATTAGAAACCACTAAAAATATCAAAGGAATGTGAAGTAGTAACAAACGATGCAAAAATTAAAGTTGTGCTTTGTGTGTAAAGGTTGTCAATTCTTTTAACATTTTCACAAGTGTTTGCTAAAAGTTTCATCTTCTATACCCTCTTGATAGTTTCAGAATCTGAGCATCTCTTGGGGTGGCAGTGTGTGTGTGTATCTCCTAAGGTCTGAGGTAATTGCTGAATGCAACCTTAAGGACCACGTGTAGAATTTTTGATACTTTGTAACCAGTAGGATCTTTCAATGTATGCTTAGTGGACTACTTATCAATAGTGTGCTAGCATGTTATATACAAGAGTAGATAAAATTGAAGGTGTAACTAGAAATAAATTCCTTTGTCTTCAGTGTAAGCCTTAACTGCAGCCTGAGTTTGTCTCTGCCTCCTCTGACTGCTGCAAATCTACCTTTTACCTCAACAAGTATCCATTAACAAAAATGCAAACATTAAAAGATTTGTTCGCACAGAGGAAAAAGCAAACAACACTTGAACATGTCACGTGAAGGCATCACAGAATTTCAAACAAATACAGAAAGGGAAACTGAAGAATGATGTCATAAGTATATTCATATTTATGCCTCATATAAATAGCCCATAGAATTTACAATACCTTGAGTTTTAATAAACTGGGTGGGATGACAGAACATTGTCCATTGTCAGTTGTTATAAACGATCACCCAAATAACCAATCAATTTGGCATAAAGGGTAGTTTAATTTTATAAATAATGAAAGCTATAGAGTAACAGCGTAGCGCTGGGTGCACTGGGAGTCTCTGCTCCATCAGTGACACACATTTGAGCTCGCAGGCTCCTTTTTTATACAGTCAAAGCAGGTTTATTTTTAACCAGTTCTAATAAATGATTTTCATCTTTCTCGTCTTGAGATCCTTTCATCTGATTCTTCCTGTTGCTTCTCCATGGTCATGGGGGCTGGCATCTTCTTTGGTGTGATTCTTAACTTAAAATTTAACTAGAGACAATCTTGTTAGTTAAGCCTTATTTGTTGTTTTGAGGTGTTTCTTTATCTTGATTGGGTTTACTTCTCCATTGTATTTAGGTATTCTTGGATTATCTTTGGTCTGCACTGTATTTATTTTACTTCAAAGGGCTGCTTAGTTATTAACTTTAGTTCTTTTCTTTTTCTACTTTTTCTACATTATTTGATAAGCTCATAGATATTTTGTTGCTAAATCTTTACACCATATTCCGCAGCACCCAAATTCAGTGCTTCCAGAATCCCACTGAATGATTTGGCAAACTATACGGTATATTTTATTATATTTTTCACATGAATTAGGCTTACATTTCTTACATCAGTTACTTCAGTATTCTTCACTTTTATTCTGCCCCTTCCTTTCCACATTGTTCATATTCAGAGTGGTCATTTTATTTTACCTGCTTGGCACCAACTTGACTTCCTCCAGCACCACCTCTAATGATTCAACATTGTTGAGAAAGTTTTCCTTCAGCCATGTGACAGGCGATTAGCATTTTAGCCGTCAGCATCAATATCGCAATGTCTTTACTTGAACAGGTCTTCCACACTCAGCTTGAACTTCCCCCACTATCAGATGCCCCCTGCTGTTGGTATCAGTGCTATGTACATGTTTATGGCACCCAAAGTCACACAGGGGAAGGGGTTACATACACAGTGCAGGTTTGGTGGCAGGTCTGTAACACATCAACAGTCCTACTGCTTTTAGCAGGTGGATGTGCTCCAGCCCTGTTTATTTGGACACCACTTCAGAATTCACGATGAGTCCAGCCCAGCCATGTGTTGCATCTGACAACAGAGAGGAATTCCACAGAGGTTGGCAGGAGAGAGGATGAGACCAAAACTTATTCCAGATCCCTTGCAATACATCATAAATAGCTGTACTGCTCTAAGCTCAGGGAAAATTTAGAGAACTCGTTATCTAATGTTTTATTTTTATCCCCAGTTTCTAGCGGGCTGTGATTTTTAATTAGCTGCGTTAGAGTGTGCAGCGTTGGAGGGAAGGGAGAGGGTTCTTTGCTTTCCCCTTTGTCCAAGGGGGACAGAGATGGGAGACAGAGACAAACCAGTCCACGCACGCCCAGGCAAAAAAGTAAAGTGTTTATTCAAACAATCCACAAGGTATTATCAGATCTCTGGGGGCAGTCCCCAGGTCTGGGCTGGATTGGGTGAAAACTGAGGAAGGGGCAGGGTCAAAGGTCCATTAACCAATGAATTTAGGAAAGGGGCAGGGCTGGCTGGAGCCCTGGCCTGCCCCCTCCAGCCATGAGGCACAGGAGTCCCACCCACGGGTTCTCCCGCCTTGGAGTTGCAGGGCAGAGAGAGGAGGCGCTACCTGGAGGCCCTCCAATCCCTGGGGTATCCCGTGGGGGGAGGCTGCTGTGATGTCCTGGTTCCAGGGACCCCCCAAGGGAGGGGAGGCTATTACCCAGCCTGGGAAGAAACAATAACATGCTCAACATCAGGTTGATGGCTCGTTAAGGGAACAAAAAACCTCCGGGAGACACAAAGGAGACAGGCAGGGTGTGGTGAAACAGCCCCGCAGGGGAGCTGTAACAAACAGAGAGGTGAAACAAACTTTGCAACTGAAAAACCCATAGCAACCAGGATCATAATTTTAAAACTTAAATAACAAGTCTCTCGGTTGAATCTTTTCAGATTCGAGGTGCTTTTCCAGCGCAGCTTTCCTTGAGATTTATTCCAGCATCTTCCTGATTAGAACACATTAGAGCAGTGTGTTACTGACAAACTTGAAGAACTTCGAGTTTTTTAAAGGGGAGCCTTCTCGTTATGTGGGGTTTTCAGTGCTTGCTTTTCTCTACTAATTAGAAGTCCTTATGAATTAATTATAAGCCTGCTTTGCAAACCAGTAGGAAAAAACCCCGTGTCATATGCTGGATATGATTAAGATATAAGAACGTAGAATTTGAGAGCAAACAGAAAATTTTTATTGACTGGCTCAGATTTTAGCCTTTTTCTTGTGAAAATCATTTTCCTTTATAAGAAGACCTCCTGCTCTTTCTTGAATAAAGATGTAAACTTCATTTGCAAGTGGAGTTATGACTATTTTAGATCAACCTTGCAATAAAAGCCTAAAATAAAATAAAGTAATAAGAGGAGAATAGACATAGTAATATATAAATATATACATCCTTTACTTGTGGCACAGAGAAGCTGCAAAAAGAATCATGAACAGTCAGTATATAGCCTCAAGAAGGTATCTCTCCCTGGAAACCATTCCTGTTTTACTCTGCTGTGACAGAAGGAGTTCTATAGGATTTGACACCTTTCCATCTCCACCTCAGTATGTCTTTACCAATCTGTCATAGACTTGGAATTGTGACACCAATCTTTTTGTGGCAATTCATCAATTCATCTTTATTTACCTACTTGAAGAGTGGACCACCTAATACATGACTGAATTTCTTCCTTCCATCTCCTTTATATTAACAGGTGTTTAGAAGTCCTGTCTCAGTTCTAAATGAAACCACAGGAAACATATGACAATAAGAAAAGCATTAGAATAGTCAAGGGGGAAAAAATAGTATCAAATGGCCTATTCTGTGTGTAACCTTACTGCTTGAGATTTTCTGTCACAAAACCAGGAGTGCGAGACCAAAAGTGCAATTGAGAAGTAGCTTGTTATGGCAAGATGAATGGTCAATCTTTTGCCATCTATTTCTGTTTGTTTGTGTTGGGTTTTATTGCTGTTCAAGATTTTTTTAGAAGAAGGTAAAAATGAAAGGAAAAGTGAAAACCAGTGTGTTTCTGCTTCATTATAGCACCTGCCTTTCATTTATAACACTCACCATATTGTTAAAGCCTCACCTCCAACACTGAACTGGCCTGAAAAAATGTTAAGACTCTTCTGCTCACCTTTTCTTTCATTTTAATGTTTTTGGTGGCTTCCTCATCTGATTCTTGTCTTGTCACCTAATCTAGAGACCTCCTATATCGAAGGGCGCCAGCTCACTGATGCTGCCTGAATCTATTCGGCCTGAGCCTGAATACACAATGACCCAGCCCAGTGGAGTAAGCCAGGGTACAAGAGATCTGCAGTATTGTTGACCTGCTTGGTGAAAGGCATCTGTCTCTGACTGCTCAGCTTCCCTGTATTCTGAGAATGTCAACAAAAACACATATTCCTGATCTCTATTCTCCTTCTTCTCTTTTGGGACTTTGTGTATTTTGTCACATTTAGAACTGAATGACAGAAATAACCTTTTCTTCTCACTAAGAAGGATAGCTTGACACAGAAAATTGACCTGGAGTCTTCTGTCTGAAGAAAGTACTTTCTGATGAAAAGGGACAGTTGAAAAATACTTTGTAACTTTAAATTTCTTCTTTCATTTTTTTTTTGTATTTTCTCTAGATTTCCAATTTTTGGCATGAATTTTGAAACATTTTACATACAACTGATAAGTTTTCTAAACTTTAAACTTAAGAAGTGTTTAATTTGTTGCTGTACACTAACAGATGAAATCACACACCTCTGACTATCATACACCTCTGTTCATTGAAATTTAACAAAACCAAACCTCAAATACTCTTAATTCTTGCTCCTAGAGAAGATGTCGGGCCCAATATAATGCATGCTTCTGCCCCAGCCATTCATCCTCCACAGATATATTGAAATCTTAAGAAAGAGTGGAGAAACCAAGGCTCTAAGGGATGCTGACCTTTTTTAAGAGTCACCTTTTGCAGAACTCCAAGCACAGGTACCCAGTCTCATGAACTGATATGACCTGTTTCTGGAAATATTTCTTATGAAGCTTGGTGCCAGCATGCTCATTCAGGGCATTACTGAAAGACAGAAGAGGTTTTTGTTTTAATAATAGTTTTAGCAAGAGTTGGGTATTGATGGAAATGTCCATCTGTCAGTGTAGGTGCTCTTCATGTGGCCTTGGCCATTGGTCCCTGAGAATCTGTAGCAATAGTATTACCTTTATCTGTATTTGCCACACTGTCCCTAGTCTCTGTTCACAATCAGCTATCTCTGTCAAACACACATTCGTTGAACAAGCAGTGACTATGGCAGTGTGTGCATTTTTGTATTATGATCTTAAGATCTTTGGGATTCTTCAGAGTGTCATTTTGTCTGTTTTCAGGCTGTCTTTTCAGATGCTGTCTGAAATCTCAAAAGTATTTCACAATGTATTTTGGAGATTTTTTTCTTTTTAGGAAGAAAATTTTCGTTTCCTGGAAGAAAGATATGACCACAGAATGAAAGTAATTGTTTAGGGATTTTTTTCAGCCCCAATGAATATCACACTGTTGCCAGCAATACTCATATGTTGTACACCTTGCATTTTGACTGAAAGTGGTGTTGCATTTTCCTGAGCCACAGTATGTTCAGAAAAGCACACTGTAATGATGGCATGAAGGCTCCACATGCCAGATTGAACCAAGCTGCTGTTGTGTGCTGTCAGAAATTTTCATTAGTTTCTCTAAGAATTTTTTTTATATCTTATTGGGGGATTATTTTCTCTTACCTCTTAAAATGATTGTCCTGTTCTGCTTTGGTTTTCTTTAAAATCTTTTTCACTGCTTCACATTCGATATTTTTTTTATTGTTCCTAAGTTGTATATCTGCTAGTTTCTCTTCAAAGACCTAATGATTTGTCTTTTGTTTTGTTTAAAGAGTTTCCTTTTCTCAAATTCTGCAGTAGTGTTATTTTCATTTCTTTTCAGACATGGCAGTGGTGTTTTGTCCCAGTTCCTTCATGGCTGTTTTAAGTTTCCTTCATATTCCATACTCCCTCATTGTTTTCACTATGTTTTATTTTAGCAATGAACTTGAGCTGACTTAATCTGTCTCTTAGGGAAAGGATCTTCTTTGAATTTTCTTCTAGCATGAAGACTGTTAATATTTTGAGAGGTGATTGGAAAAGAAATGGTGACTTGTACTTCATCATTTTGAATAGCTTTTCTGTATCAACATTTATTAATTATCATTTTTCCATAGGTTTCTATATGAATTAGGTACTAATTAAAGTCTAATATGGACTGTGTGAATTTAATATAGCCTACTTTTTAATTAAGAAATACAAATTTATTCTGTTAGTTGTTACTATGATGACACTTTGAACACATGCCTATCAGAAAAATGTATTATATGTTATCTATTAGGCTTACATAATAATTATTGACAAATTTTTTTTTTTTGAATCTTACTTTTAAAACATAATTCTGTTCTCACACATTAAATTCACCAAAATCAGAACTACAAAGGCCACAAGAAAAATGGAAGACTCTCAAGTATGTTATAGCTACAGAATTTCACTTGGAGACATGATAGGGATGGGGAAACTTGATAATTTTGAGGGGTTTCATTTTTGCAATATTGAAAGCAGGAAGCATCAGTACTGGTTTTGCCTAATGTTCATGTACATATCTACAAATGTATATTCATTCCCATTATGCTTCTGTTTGGGCATCAGACACTTTTATGCCTGAATTTTAAGTATAACATCTTTTCTGCACATAGTTCTAATTATGAGGTTCAAAAAAAATTACCCTTTTAGTTCTACTCATCATTTATAATTTCAGAAGACCCTAGGTGCAAACCTACATTCCAAATATTCTCATTTAAAAATGAACTGCTCTAATTATTTGATCATTCCATTCCAAATCTGCAGGGGACAGTAACAAAATAGAAAGCTTGAAAAAATTAATGAGAAGCTTAATTATAATAATATTATTGAATTCGATTAAGAGAAAAAGTCTAACTTTGCTATATTTTAGCTTGGGCCCCTAATATAATTTTGTTACAGTACGATAATTATATTTTCTCAATTTTTTAGAGTAACTAATAATGTAATGGCAGAGGCTGGATAATTTTAATTTTCATTTCCCTTTTTTCTTTCTTTTATTTGAAAGTAAAAAAAAAGAAAGCAAACCTCTTTCCATTGTAAATATATGTTAAAAAATTATAATACCATTTAATTCATTTCAGCCATAGATTTCCCATCAATATTTAGCATTTTACCAGAAAATTTTATCAACCATTTCATAATTTTTCACAAAAATATACTTGTACGTTTACAATTCAAGGTCTGAATACTTTCATTCATGGTGGCTGGAGACAGGATTTTCCAGATGCGTTACTTGCTACTTTGAAGAATGATGTACAAATGATAACAGCCAAACTTCAGTTACCATGGCTACAGGATGGATGTTGCATTCATGGTTTATTAATATTTAGCAGATATCAGAATTTCCCTATTTTTTCCCATCTACAATCTAGATACTTTACAGAAGTTATTTATAAAGAGCACAACATTCCTGAACACACAGCCCTGCTGATGACAAATGTTTAAATGTGGAGTGCATTAGTGTGGCACCAGACATTGTCAATAATGCATGCTCACCACCATTTAATTATTTTGCAAACATCTGTTGAAGTAAAATATGTTCCAGAGGGGAATAAGGAAGTCAAGTGCATTAGTGACTGTGTTAACCACATTTCATTCTGTAACATAACCCTAAAGGAAAGACCAGGATTCAAGGACATCCGTAGAATGTTAAAATTCATCTTCATTTTTGGTCTTGTTAGCTAAGGAAGTGACTTAGATAAATCTTTTGTGTGGGGTTGGTTTTTCAGGAATTTTTAAATTAGGGCTAAAATTGTATCAGAAAACGTATCAGAAATTCTTTATTTTTTTTCCATGGCACACCTGAATGTTTGCCATTTGTCTTCTGGAAAATTCTAAATAGTTACTGATACAGTGTGATGCCATTTTACAAGTGAAGATTACTTTACCCTTAGATTTGAGTGAGTAAGAGCTTGCAAGCTTCCTCTTTGTAGTCCTTTTGCCTTTCTCTCATGTAGTGTTTGGTTTCATCTAGAAATAAACCATTCATTTTCTTTTCCGCTTTGTTTTCCCTAGCTTACTCTGGCTGCTAGAAATAATTAACAAACCCCAAAAGATCCTCACATTGCTAGTTTCAGAGACTGATGTAAATAAGTTTATTTATGGCTATTTAAAATCATTCAACTATTAACATTTCATGATAGTATCTTTCATAGATTGCTTAAGGAAGAAACGCAGGATGCTTATTGAGATGCTGTCTAACGTATGTTACTCAAATAATTTTCTCATCGTACTCTTTTTGTAAACAGCATCGACCATTGGTTTAAAGTCAACCTAGCGGGTCATAGTTACTGGTACTAGGAGCTAATAGACTTCTAGTCATGGTGTGCCAATACAGACATGCCACAGGCAGTGTAAGGCAACAGTTTTAAATTATGTGGTCATGAATTCAGACACTGACAAGCATGTTCCTTTAACTGCTGCACAGAGAGGAAGGGGGACAAATAATGAATCCCACAGCCCAGCATGTCACACTCAGTGGTTAAACTTCCCTGGAAGTCCTCAGACCTAGTCCGTGGAGGTAGCCTGAAGCCTCTGAAGAACAATGCAGAAGGTTCAAGCAAGGTACTCTGTGGGGAGCTGACAGCAGCACCCAACAGGGAACAGTCAGTGCTGATCTGAAGGGGGATCTGTGTGTGGCTGAGAATACTAAGGGTTAAATAACACTGTACTAAAACAGTTATAAAGGGCAGTCTTGCAAAGAGCAGGTCATACCTTGGATATGGATAAAAACTTCTAGTGTGGGAGAAAGTATAAAGCTTGAGAGGGAAAACTCAGGTTGAATTGAGGAAAGAAAAAGACAGCAGTAAACTGCACCAGAGAGTCTGCAGCCTGATGTATTCCAGAGAGGGCAGAACAAGGCAGAGTCCAGTGTTCAGTTGTGAACACTCTGGTATCCTCAGCTCCCTTGGCTTAGGGAGAAGGGACTGGGCTGATTCTTCTAGCAGTGTTGGAGCCCACTTAAGATGTGATTAATTTTCAGAAGGGTGAACACGTCTCTCTGTTGACTGTAGTGTTGATGAGATTTCTAACTGAGGCCCTGTCGTGAAACTCACAGTTTGGTGACGAGTTCAGAATGGGAGTATATGGGGTTAATGGTCCTATATCTTTATCTCAGCAGGCAGCCAGTACTAGTGTTAATAGCAGGAACTCTCTGAGAGCAGTTAGAGGAATTCTGGAGCATTCGGCTGCTTTGTGGTCCCTTTCATCAGCATCTTTAGTATGACAAATAGCTTGAGGCGGCTGCCTACCAGCTAGTTACTTTTAAAGGTGTGTGAAAGTGAATGGAAACCTCTGTTTAAAGCCACCATTTTGAACTGTCTTTTCAATGATGTAAAAAACATACCAATCTAATTTAAGCTGAAACATAGCTTCATTTTCACCAATACATTTTTCCATGTCTCCCTTTTTCACTTGAAAGGCTTATTTGTCCATATGAACTAGATCTCCCACTGGGAAAAGATCATTGAATAAAACCCTGAATTTTTGTGTGTGCATAAGTCTGAACTTCAGAGCTTATAATCACCCTTCACTATAAGTCAGAAATAAAAGATATAATATAGATAATTTACCATATTTTTGAAAACACAAGTAGACACTTGTGGCTAGAACTTTTGCATTCTCCCTAGTTCCCCCTGCAGATAGGTGAGGAGAGGGCAAATTTTTTCATTAAACCTTCTGATCATTATAAAGAAGTCAATACTGGAGAGAATGTTTATACGAAGGAAAAAAACTCCATAGGAAGGTAGTGGCAGAGACTCCAGTATGACATGACCACAAGTTCAGACAGTGAGCCAAGTACCAGTTTGTCTTTTGGAATATGCAATCGCAATGCAGGTAAAGAAATTACTGTTTCCTTTAAATGACTGTGGAGACTCTAAAACAGAGTTGGCAATTCTGCAATTCTTGAGTTCCTGGACTTAGGACTTCTACATTGTCTTTTTTTTTCAAATCTCAGCACATTGTTTTCAGAATTGTACATACTATACACATTGTAGTCATGTATATGTATGATGCAGCTGTTTATTTCCAGCTATTTGTTGGCTCTTTATGTTATTTCAACTTCTTAGGTTTCTTGGTGATTTTGAAATATGACAGTTTAGAAATAGTTACAATAGAAAACTGGCTGCATATGGTGTTTTTTCCTACTACTTCATATTGAAAACATACTGTTTGTCATTTAGTTGGAGAACTTAGAGTTCTTTGAAATGGAACAGTCACGGAATAAGCAAAAGTTTATGGCAGCAAGTTCTTTCCGTATACAGTCAGTAAAAGAAAAAAAAAGAAAGTCTGCATATTTAACATAATTTAACATCTCTGCAGCCTGAGCAATTATCCTAATAGCAGGGAACCAGGGCCTACTGGTAAGTTGTATCCTCCCTTTGTCAGGCTTGTTTCTTTGATATTAGTATCTAGATGCCCACCACAGGGTGAAACTGGGCTTTATTAAAGGAGGGTCAGCATTCTGCTAATCTAATTTAAAAGCATTAAGGGGAGTAGAGGAGCATTAATTGATTTGTTGGGAGGGTTCTGACTCCAGCCAACCCAATCTTGCTGTTTACATTCTCTCTTTGGTTGGACTATATTGAAAAAAATTGGACTTGAGCAGTACTACAATATATACTGTATTTTGTCTTTCATTTTTAAAATATATCCTAAGCAGATGTTTACACATTTAAAGTGAAGTGATTTAAAACACCATAACTTCCAGTAATCTAGAAAGATTCAGTTTTAACATAGTGGTAATAACACTGAAAAAAATAGTCTTTAGCACTAAAAAATTAGACTGTTTCAGTAGTATGGAGCAGGCTGCTTGCAGAAAGGAGAGTTACATGCTGTGTAAATGTAATGTGACCAGGACAACATTGAAACAAATGAGAAAAATATTGAAATTGCCTGGATATTTTTGGATAATAAATAAAAGAATCACAAACCTCAAATTGTTGAAAACTTCTACATTTGCCAGTGAAATTTTTACAGTTCAGATTCTAAAGTATATTAGGAGGACATCTGCTTTTGTTTCATAATTTGGTTTTCCCACTGGCACCCATCTCCTCTTACCCTTTTCTTTTATAAGCTAGAAAAAAGATAGAAGACCAAATGGAAATTTAATATCAGCCTGAAGAGAAAAATAAAAGTATAGAAGTAATTCTCTGTGCATAAAAACCATGGACACTCATTTTTTATGGATTCATGCCAAAGATTGATGAAGTTGGCATTTAAGAAGGTTCAGTCTCAGATTGAAAATGTGATTGAAGTTTTCCCATAGTGGGAGTTTTTACTGGATTTCCTTCAGTGTGGATTCTCTCCACGTGAGCATTTTCTTCAGTGGGTACAATAATAAATGTTTAACAATGTCTGTTTTGACAAGGCTTGTAGGAGTTATTCTCTCCAACAAATCTACTCCTCTGTCATATTTGGATGACTGTGGCCAATAAAACAAAACTTGCTGAAGGGAACACAAACATTCATATTCATGTGTGATAGTAAGATTTTGTTGGGAGAAAAGTATAAGACATTAATATTTCTAAAATATAAATTAAAAAAAATACACTTGAAAAATATGGGAAGAAAAATTTATCCATATAATTTTTGATTGTATTTTCAGGTCCTTTGAGCCAAGATCATAATAAATTACTCTCAGTGACTTCTAGTCAAGAATTTTGCAAATGTTTAAGTCAGTTTGCAAAGTGCAAGCAGTAAAAAAAGAAACAAGGTGATTTCACACCTGTATGTGATCAGTTCTATATACCAGAGGAGTTGATTAAGCTTTTGATTAAATTGATATCAGTTGTCTGAAGTTATTCAAATGCATAAATTCACATTTCTTGCACAATGCAGTTTGTAAAAGATTGTCAATTTGAGCCTCCACAGAATATGTCTTAGAGTTAGCCTTGCATTATATATCAGTGGAGAAGTTATTCATGCTTGTGACAGAGATCTAAATGGAGAGGAATAATCCTGAAAGAACTAGAACAGTCCAGGGAAAAATCTAGGTATATTAAGATGAGGGACAGTTGTTTGTGTCAAAATTAAGGGAACAGTTGTGCTTCTATGCACAATATAAACCCCCTTCATTTATATGTTGCAGGGTGTCGTCAGATCTCTGAGATACCTAAACTTCCATATCTGTGTAGCTACAGTGGAGGAGCCCACACACAGAAGGACTGAGGAACGAAAGGTTTACCTGTGTCACTTTTGGGGCATGACATACTGACAAGAATTTTCCTCATGCTTGAGACTGACTACTTTGTAGAGTTTTCTATTCCACATATCCCTAGCCAAAGCAGTGCAGCTACCGAAAATGGGGCACTTGTGAGATATGATCATAGTCACAGTAATTCGCTCTCTGTCCTGGCTATAGCAAGACCATTCATCCTTTATAAAGTTTTCCATCAGTCAGAGATCTTGAGAACCCAAATCGGCATGAGCTGTAGGCACCACCCTTCTCAGGGAGTTCTGAGGAGCTCTTGCTGCTCTTCAGGTGACTTGGGGAAGAATGGAGAGAGAGTTAACAAATGTTTGCCCAGGAACCACAAACAGTATAGGGAAAAGGTCAGATCCCACATTTTTTCTGGCCCAGAAGAATCTAGGCTGCTGCTGTTTGCCCCATACACTGTGCTCCATACACTGGCACAGTAGTCCATCCTTTTTGAGGGCAAACTGAGAGTATCTGTTGAAAAGACTGCCAGCTTCTGGGGCTAGTACATCGCTTTGCTATATGGCTACTGTGCTTGTTTAAAGGAGAAATGAACCCAACACAAAAGAGATTATAAGTCACAGTTACAATTTAATGAGAATATTACAATAAATGCAATGATGCAAAGAGAAATGGGTTTAAACCCACAAAAAACCAAAGGTATAACCCAGCACCCTGGGGCACAAACAGAATGGTGTTCAATTCCCCCTGTGCTGAGCCCCATGTGGTCCTCCTGAGTCGAATGTAAAAGGAAAGGAAAACCTGTTGGTGAGGATGACTGTCTCAGTCTGGTCAACAGTGGCAGTCACAGTCCTGTTGAGGTTCTGGTCCTCCTCTGGATCTTACAAGTGGTACCAGAAGTTCCCAAATCCCAAGATAATATACCCTTAGGTTCTGGTGGGAATGCCCAGTATCTTACCCAGGGCCAGGAGTTTCACAATGGGTGATTTACTCTGTGAGTCATGGGATATTCCTGGAATCCTTGATGGCCCATTAGCAGACACGACCCCTCAGGCTGGGTGTGAAGGTGCTAATGGCTCCTTAGAGGGGAGTTACCACAACTGAGTCATTAGTGTGAAGACAGGAGCACTTCCTATCTCACAGAGCTTGCTAGCAGCCAGCTTGTAGCCTGAGGTGTCAGGTGTACCCTGGGCAGTTGCTGCAAAGGGTTCATTATTAAGAGTTCATGAGAAATAACCTAGAGGGTGTAGAATACACAGTTTTGGTTACACCTACACAGTGATAAGCTGGTCCTGGCCACCATAACTAGGACAGCTGCTCTGGGTATCAGCTCCTTGGAATCATCTCCCATCTCATGACAAAGAGAATGCCTGACTACAAATCTGTACCTTCACGAGAAATATTCATCTGTCCCTTTTATTGTGGAGTAAGAAGAATTTGCTTTTGTTCTTTCCCAGCCCTTCCTTACAGAATCACTTCATCTGGAATTCTGATTGCTTGAATTGGTCTCAATAGTAACTATAATTAAATATTGAAAATCTATGTTGAAAAAAAGACATTTTGGGAATAAATGTGATGATCTTCTCTGGTAGATGTCTCTTGAGAAAGTGAAGTTATTCACCTGCAATTCATACCCTACGGAGATCAAATTTAATTTAATTAACAGTTTCCTAATTCTTCTCCACGTCAAAGTGTTCTGGTAATATCTGATTTGTTTCTTTCATGTGATTTCTGAGTGACTTGCAAAAAATTTAAAATACAACTTGATAAATACTAAAACACAACATTTGTAAACACCTGTTTCAAGTATTTCAGCTTTTCAACTTTAACCAGGTCAGTTTTTATTTAAATTCTGAGTCTTTTTATGTCTGCCTTACTATACAGCAACGTTTGCTTTTCATGTTTATATAATGAGAATGTCACTGCCAAATAAACTGGTTTAAAAAAATCATACTTTTTGATTTTGCAACCTTGAAATAGTTTTTGTTTCTGTTTTCTTAAACTGTTTGCATATTTAAAAGAAGGCAAAACTGACAGTTGCCTGCAGTAAGAGACAGAGGACAGGTTTTCATGCTGAAGCTATTTCAAAGTAACTGAAGGTTCAGTCTCAGATACTTACATAGGAATGAGGGTACCCTATTTAACTACTGCAGTTGAAGTTCTTACATCTTTTGTATAGGTCTATTATTACATTACTGTAAATGAAATCTGGGAAAGCCAGAAGAGAGCACTTAAAAAAGCAAAATCCATCTCAAAAACCCCAAAAAACCAACAACAAACAAACCCAGAGAAAGCCAAAAAAAAAAAAAGCCCCCCCCCCAAAAAAAAAAGAGCTGTGTATTTTTTCTCTGGAAGCCATGCTTCTTCAATAATTCAGGAGGAGCAAGAACCAGCAGATCTTACAGCATATTTGATGTGCCAGGAAACAGACTGGAGATTGTTTCATTTCAATTAGCCTCTTTGTTGCCAACAAAAGACTGACAAACACACTGAGAGAGGGACAGGCATAAGGCACTTTTACTTTCCACTTTGCTTTTTATTTGATGATAGTCCTCTTATCACAGCCTCTCACCAATTCCCCTGCCTTGTGCCCGCTTCCTCCTTTGCCATACTTTATCTACTATTGTTCTCCATGTATCGTCTTACTTGGGATCAACTGATTCTCTCCAGCACAAAAATAAGAAGACGTATTCTTTTTCAGCCTCTTCTGATCTCCCAGGCTAATTGGCTCAGGTGTAAACCAAGCCAGCAGGGCTGTGACTTTGATGTGACACTTTAGAGCAGTGCACCTGGTTACATCCCTGTTTGTGTGTCAAATACCAGCCGGCCCTGCCTGCTGCTCAAACCCAGCTAATAAAAACGCTAGTAATCACGTTGTATTACAAGGCTCAAATTCATGCTGTTACTTTATTGCAAGGTTGTCATTAATTTTGCAGGGTGAACCTGGAATCTGATCTGACCTGTTTTTAATAAGTGTGGGTCTGTGTGCAAGTGTGTAAGTGAGTGACAGAAAGGTGACTGCCAGCTGTTTCTTCTTTACATGTGGTGTTACCCTTTGCTTTGATCAATAATGCTGTTTCACCTTAAAAAGAAACTCATTTTGTGAAGATGCAGAAGAGGGGCCTTCTTACATCCCCTGTCCCTGTAGTTTATTTGTAAAGCATACACAATTATGGAAAGGTCAGTCAACAATTAGCAATATCTTACTGCTTTGCTAGAGACTGTTTGCCTCTTTTGGTCTGTAGAGCTGGACCTGTCATTGAGCAGTTACTACAGCTGCTTGCAATGCTATTTGGTAGAATTACAAATACAGGTAAAGCCTGGGAAAAAATAATATTATTTTTTTAAAAAATTGCAAAAGAAAGTCCCACCTAAAATTAATAAATCAAAATTCTTCTGAGTCATAAGGACTCTTTTTAACTCCAGTCTGGTACTAATTTAATTATTCTTGCATATAATATATATAAAACTATACATATATATGTACATATGCATCTTTGTATTTTAATACATTAAGAATTTTTATTTTTATTGTGAGGAAAATGTTAAATCTTATAAAATTTTGTGTAACTATAACCATAAATTCCTGCCATATTTAATAAAGTTGTTATCAGCAATGCATTTATTGGCTGATCAGCCAGGAACCACTAGAATTTGTGTTGGAGAATTAGAAATACAGAATAGTAATAAGATTTTTTTTTCTTTTTTTTGGCTATAGAATTGTGATTAAATGACGTTTGATCATTGGTTATTCATTTTGGCCATAGTGGAGAAATACTTTTGAATGCTGAGAGAGACACATTATAGAGAAGCTCAAATGCATGAGAACTTGGAGCAAGGTAAACTCCTAAGTAATTAACAAAACAGATTAATGGCCTCTTTGAAATTTAATGAAAATTGTAAGTAATTTCTATAGATACTCAAGGAAAAAAATCTAACGTTCCTAAACTGAAAATTAAGAAGGAAAAAAATCAATAAAGGTGGGGGAAATATGCGTTAAGAGTTTCTTTTGTTTTCTCTCTCTCTTTTTTTTTTTCTTCCTTCTCAAATCCATGGAACATAGATTTTGAGCTTTCAGTTTTAAATCATGGCTTGGAATCCTTAGAAGAATGCTGGAAATTAGCAGCTCAAACTGAGCTTCTCAGCATCACAGAGTGAGCCGTTTAGTGCTCTATCTGCACCTCAGGCACTGTTACCTGAAATGACTAATAAAACCCTGTCAGATCTTCCCAAATCAGAGGTACTTTGTACTTTTATAAATAAGTTCTTGTAAATTAAAATTCACTAGGCTTATAGACAAGAACAGTAAATTCACAGTGCCCAAGAGAGCAGTTATTTAAATATAAAAATAATAGTGGCTCAAATAAAGATTTTTTCCTAGTTAAATTATTCCAAATTTTACAAACAGTACTTTACTGTTAGGCTCAATTTTACCTAATGTTTTCTTGAATTGTCTATGCAAAAGGGCTGAAAAGCACATTGAAGTGGCAAAACAAATTGAAAAAACCTCTCAGATATTACTGGTAAACCAGAGAGATGATGAAGTAAAATAGTTTTACACAACCTTTACATCTTCAATATACTCATGATGAAAAAAATGTAAAGTAAAGCAATCTATCTGATTAAAAATAATCCAAAGTTTGTATAAATATATAAGCAGTAAAAAGAAGAAACCTGGAAAAAACATGCAACAAGGAGACAAAAACAGTTTAGCACAGTTTTGAAATGTATGCTTAGAGACCTTGGTTGCCTGTCCATTTCAGGTGACTTAATCTGTTACACTACATGATTTTCTGATCATGTCATTATTAGAAGTAGAATAAGAAATTGGAGGTAGCTCAAAGCAATGCAAAGAAAAATATCAATTGGTAGATAAAGTGGCTGATTTGCAGAACAAATTTATATGTCAGAAGCTTCATGTCTTTTTTGTAATAGAAGATTTTAGAGTTTTGCATTTGTTTCCCATATTAATTTCAGTGAGAAAATGAATAGACTCTCACAGAAACAACTATGAATCGTTGTCAGGCACAGATCTGAAGAGTGAAGTCACAACTGAGGAATATTTTGAGGAAATGGCAGCAAACCATTAACTACTACCATAGAAAGTGCGCTAAAAGTTGAATATACAGAAAATATTTCCTTGCTATTAGACTTGCACACTAGGGGCTTTTCATCTGCACTTTTAACCTGCACAGGATAGCCCAGTGATGAAAAAAGAGAAGGGAATAAAATTTCTGCCCCACTTTCCAGACTCTCAAGGGGTTTGGAACCACTGAAATCTTACACCTTTCTTACCTTAGAAAAATTCCCTTCCACACATTCAATCTCCATCCTGGGAAAGGTATGAGAAACCATTTCTTATCTACCTCCCAAAGTCACAAGTGGAGTGTGCCCTCCCTTTCACAAGTAGATTTTTAATGTTCTCTTGAAATACCAAAAGGTATTGGGAATGGAAATCTCAGAGGACACACCGATTTATACCACTAATAAAGGCAGGTGAAAATCATTCCACTGTTGTCTACTGCAACAAGTTGCAGCTTATGTTTTGTTGTGTTACTGTATCTGATGGATGGAAATACAAAAACAAATCTTCATTTTACTTATACTCTGTGTCTGAAGGAACAAAGCTGTAAGAAACTCTTCCACTATTGTTGTGGGAACTATTCCTGTGGATCAGTAGGCGTATATTGTGCTTAAGGCAAGCTGTGAAATGCGAGTTAGCTTTCATGGGAGGCAGAATCAAATTCAACAGGAAGACAATACATATTAGCTTTGTATATGGCATCAGTTACTTAGCTTAGAATTGAGAAAAAATAATATCTTAACAACTTTAGGTTTTTTTTAAATTCTTGGTAGAAGTCACAGTAGAGATAGAAATCATGTAATTGAACTGAAATGGTTTTGTTCGCCTGATTAATTTCTACTACAGAATGAAAAAAATACCTAAAATATGACAATTCTGCCTGTATTTTGCAACTTCTTTTGCTGCTTTGGCTTTATTTATTTATTTATTTTCCCACAAAAGACATAGATACTTAAAAGTTCCATTTTTTTTCTCTCAAATTTGGAAGTAAAAATAGTGGTTATTTAAATAAACGAATAATTGAGTTTCTTATTGACATAGTCCTGAGCCTGCATTTTTTGTAATGTTCTTTGGAGAATTTCCTTTATACACCCTTGATATTTCCAGGGTGGCAATGAAATAGGATGTCTTGAAACAATCTCAAAACCTGGTCTTTGGATTTTAATTATTACTAAGGGTAGAGCCTGTAGAGGAAGAAACTATTTGGACTCTTCACCTTTATTCCTGAAAGCAGTACTAATTAACAAAAAGAAATTAAATTAAATCAGTGTTTTTCTGGTACAAAAGGGACAGCCTAAAAGAATATGTGAGACATCATATATGTAAATATAGTAAGTGCTTTATTAAAATAATTGTGGGCCAAATTCTAACCTTTACTTATGCGCTTTCTTCTGTAATGAGGATCAGTAACTGAAGTGCATCAGATATCTGTTTTAGGAAGGTTTATTATCTGGCACCAGAGAATCCCTGTATCTGTGCAGCTGCTTCTCTTCCACCTCCTTTCTGTGGTCTTCTGTGATGGAGTAGCTTCTTCATTATCAATACCGTCTCTTTTGCATGCAACACTTCTGCATGTGTGCCTTTCTAGGGGACACTTTCTCATACTGCGGAGCAAACTATAATCTGCATTGCTAGTAATGACAATGCCAGTTTCTCATTCTGCACAAAGTGAACTTCCTTAAGTGGTATGTTCATATATACATAAAGATTATTGTAAGAAGCACCATCATGATTACTAATCTGGTCACTGACATCCATGAGAGGTAGGAATTCAAGTGTTTACTCTTAGCTGGAGCTCCTCTCCCCAGCACCATCAGCAGAAACTGTTTTGGGTAGTGTAGCTGGGATATTGTCTGTGAAGTATTTTATAAAAGCATTTTTTCCATGGGGATGTAGAAAGAATTCCCTTTTTTTTGTCTCATTTGCTTTGCAACAACTTTAATGATATAATTATTTAGTATTTAAAAGTTTATTTACATTAATTTTTTTAGACTGCAATTATTTTTTTCCCAACACGTGACTGAGAACACAATGTCTTCCTACAACTTTCGTTAAATACCTTCAGACAAGGTTTCACACTGTGATTTTCAACATTTGTCAGAAGAGCTGTGGGATATGTGTCATTGAGAAGGAAATCCCAAAAAACCTGACTACAGAAAATGACACAGTATGAGTTTATTGATGCTGTACTTCCTATCTTTCTGGAGGAAGTTTCCAAGAAGACTGTGACAAACTTTTAACATGGTTGTGAATATACATACGTTTATTAAAATTTGAAAAATAATTGGGGAGCAAATATATTTTAGTGATAGCTGTTCTCCTTCAACAAATGTCCAGCCCTACCCATTCCTTAAAAACATGCTTTACTGTATTATTTGCATTAATACATCCTTTGTTTGCTTGTTTGTTTTAATGAAAAACCTGCCTCACTGCTTTCTTTGGAATAAGCATCAGAAACAAAAGAAACCAGTCCTACCTAGTTTTTCTGGTTAACTGAAATCTGGCAGAAGAAACTCCACTCACTGGTACAGAAACTCTCTATATAAGTCAGAAATGTAAGTTTTTGTAAGGTTTTCTGTTCTCTTTGGCTTTTCTCGCTTGCTTTGTTTTTCTTTTTTTCTAGGGGTGAGAAACTTTATTCTGGTCTAACTTCCACCATTGAACTTGTAACACATCATCACATTTTCTTCTCTGTTTGATTTTCAACACTTTCTCTTATCTATTTTCATCACTTTCTCTTATCTGTTTTACAATATATATGCGCAATCCTTTTATCCTTAGGGCTAAAACAGCAGTGGTCTATTCAGTCTCCACAAATATTTTTTTGTTTAGATTTTTTGTCTCTGAATACCAGCCAGAACACCATGCAGTTAATCAGTGACCATGATTATGGATGTTGAAGTAACGACACAAAAGTTTACTGCCGTTTTGTGATGAAAAGTCTTTCTTCAGATTTTATTTCCCATTTCTCTTACCCTCCTCTGGATGACTGGGTCAAATGCAACCCTGGGAGGGAGAGATGGAGAGGGAGACTGTCCCTTTCCTTTGAGAGCAAATGAATATATTGGGGCAGAAAGGTTTGGAGACCTCAGGATGTGGTGGAAAAAATTGTCAATCTGGGAGTATGCAGCTCCTGCAGAGAGATTGAGAGACCACAGGAGAGAGCAAGGATCAAACAAGCAGGCTTCTAAGGGGATGAAAATAATGGAGCAGGGCCCAAAGAGAACAAAGGCAGAGCTTGCTGCAACTCAGAAACCTCTGAATTGCTTGCCTAGGAGAAAGACTCAAAGAACAAGCAGAGAGCCGACTGTAGAAACTATTGTCATTTCCATTCTCTCTTCTCTGCTTGCTTTGAGTTCACTCAAATAATGCTCCTTGCAATTATTATGAGGATTATTATTAATTGTGTCACTAATAGAAGCTTTGAAAGCCTTTTGGTCTTTTTTGAGAGCACCTTTTCAGAGGTCATGTAGGTAGATCCACCTACAAAATTTCAGTCCATACAAAGCCCTGCCACAGGAACGTATCAGACTATGTATGGATGGTGGGGAAAAACAAGGATCGTCCCTTGGGTCAATATTCAGATCTGTTTCTTCTAAAAATATTGTTACATTTTTATCTGTTTTGTGCAGCTCTTGAATATTCAAATGAATCAAAGGTTAGTTTGCTGATCTGTCTCTCAACATTTATGAAGTATTTTAAGAAATCCAAAAAAAAGAGGGAGGTGACTTTACACAAGGACAAGCACGGTAGCTACTGTCAGTTTTCCTGTTAAATAGCTTCTGACTTGAATGTAATCACAGAGTGTTCTACATCCAGCAGTATGTCTTTTAAGACAAAACAGATAGTTCTAGTCAATTTATTACCTACTCCTTTCCCATTTATACAGCCTGATGACCCACATGGCTGTTCTTGGCATTTTTTAAAGAACGTTGTGGGGGTTTTGTAACAGAAAAGTTTTTTCTCTTACTTACAGAACCATCTTCTAGGGTCTTTGAGACCTTTTAAAACATATACATTGGATAACTGATTCATCACGTATTATTTTATTATACTTTTGGTTTCCAGGGCATAATTCTATCTCTGAAACTATAAATCTCATGATTTCTTTATATCTTACTTATAATCATCAGCTGTAATACTAAGTGCATTGAACAAAAATCATGTTTCCTTACAGTACCAAAATGTGATTAAAATCTCGGTTTCTTTTTGATACTAGTGTGATTAAAATCTAGGTTTCTTTTTGCTATTAGTGTCATTCTTTCATAGCCTCCCATTCATCCTAACATGCAAGCTTTAGTGTTTGATGCCCAACACATCTGAAACTATTTCCCTCCTTATTTTGCCTCACCTCCTGATCTTGAAGGAATCTTTAATGTTATACGCCTTGTACTTACTGTGTTCCATAATATGTGGACATTGACCACTATTCCTCTGAAAAAGATATTGTTTAACTGCTGTTTACCCAAATAGTGAGCTGGGTGAAGTTGTGACACAGTACCGATTTTGTCAGAGAACCCAGGAAATTTCCCAAATCCATAATTTTCTTTGGTATCTTCTATCTTTTGGGTCTTGTGATTTCTTATGTTACATTCTCCTACTGTATCTCAGTGACTCAACTTGTACTTTGGATTAGTTTCCTGTGTCTTATTTTTCTGAGGATATTTGTTCTGTTTTGTTTCTTCTTTACATTTAAGAAGTCAGTTTGTATTTACTGCTTCAAGAAATTCCTTAATATCATCGGTTTCCATCTCTACCCTAAAGCTACCTACAACAGATCAGGAAACATTTGTTCCCATCTACTCTCCAAAGTAGTTTCTTACTTTTGGTTTTATTTGTAGAAATGATGCAAAGGTTTATACTAACATTAACACTTTCAGATTGGAGAGGATTTTCATTTGTTTTTCATGATCATACCTTTCATTTTGTAATAATTCTCCAGTTGTATCCTTCCATCTTCATATCTTTGATTTAAAACACAAACCTGCTGCTACTTGCTTGGTTTTGGTCAGTTTTTAACTCTGCTGAACTCCTCTAAGTAGAATTAATTATGGAATTGTATCGCTTTAGTGATTAATTTAGCTAAGTTCCTCCTATCTTCTATAGTATATGCTGTTTCCCACTTTGCTAGCTGGCTGTAGATGGCTCTGTGTCCATTAGTGTTGGAAGAGACTAGACCGAGANACTCCTCCCCATCTCCTCCCCATCTCCACCCCTCTTCCCCGCCCACATCCGGGGTATTTGCGCACGCTCCTTATAAGCGAGCGTGCGCCATTAAACCTGGCTTTTCCTCGTGGTCTCCTGCCTGGTCTGCATCTATTCCGTCCGGAGGGGTCACTGGGCCAGGAGCGGGGAGAGCCGACCTTAGCTTCTAAGGGGCATGATCCTAGGGAGCGCCGCCACTTGCGGCTTGCCGCTTTCCTAGCCTTGCTCCTGGGAGCGTGAAAAACCCCTCCACTATATTAGTGGAATTATTAATCCACTGAGACATTAGAATACTCAAGTATATTCATTCCTTTCATACTGACTCAGGTTAGATTTGCTTTTTAATGAAGCTAAAAATTTTCAATAGAAATACTTAAAAAAACCCAAACAAAACCACCCACCAATGTTATTTCTTGCAAATCAGCCAAAGGCATTTCATGTTGTTCCTCTGTCTCAGTTTGAGGGGAAAACCCAAAATGTTTACCCACAAGCGGAGGAGGGGGTTTCCTCCACAATAATCACGCCACTCTTTAGCAAATTTAAGAAAAGGAACTTTAATCAGAAAATGAATACAAGAAGGATAACTGTTCTTAACTGCTATATATATATACATATATGTAGGTATAGATATAACTGTAAACAGACCAGAGCGAACTGCTTCCCCAACACCACAAGAAATAAACAACAACAACCAAAACCAGCAGGTTTCCTCCTGGAGAAAAGTTATACTTATGATCAGTGTTTGTGTCCCAGCCCGGCTGGCTGCAGGGTGAGCTCCCAGTTCCGATTCAGCGAGACAGACGAACGGCGAGCACCCAGATGAATTCTGTCTCTCTCTCTGCGTCTCTTGTCCCAAACGAAGAAGGAAAACTGGAAATGGAAAACTGCCACGTGTCCTGGAAAGCAGCTGCAACTTCTCTCTCCCAGGTCGCTACCCCAGCCAGGGCGGGCAGGCCGTGATGCTGCAAGTGGTGGTGAGATTGGAGCAGAGACCGGGGCCCCAAATGCAGAAACCAGGAGAACAGCCGTGGCAAGGATAAAAGAACCAGATCACCAAGAAGCAGCAGCAGTAGCAGCCAAGGGCAGGAGAAAATTGGCTTCTCCCCTACCGCCGCACACACACACACACTCCGCTCCTGCGTTCAGCCAAGCTAAAAATGGAAATGTCCCCCAAACCCAAAAGAGACAGCCTGCTCCCCACCCAACCCATCAAGAAGAAGGCGGTAGCATTTAACTAGTTCTTTTTGTTAACTAATGGCATGGGCAGTTAGTGGCAGGGGAGAGAATTACATAATAATTCCAAACTACAACACCCTCCCTGGGCACTCAGTGTTTTGTCTTAATGCTTTGCCTTTCCTGGAGTTTTCAGTCTGTGTCTGTTTTCATTTTCAACACAATTCTTTTTTGCTTCTACTTTTTCTGAAGATTAAATACTACTATTCCTGTCTTGCAGATTAAGACTTTGAAATTCACAATGTCCTTTTTTTTTTCTTCAAGTTCAGGCATAATACATCTGAAGAAGCAGTAAGAAGTTCTTTAACTCTCTAATTCTTTTACATCTTTACTTTTATACATGATAAGGTTGAGCATACAGCTATAGGTGAAAGATATCTTCAGACTATACCAAAATACTGTAAATGTTTGTTATTTTCCAAATCCATTCATGTGCATGCGTTTTTTTCAGTAACTTACACATTGCTGAACTATGTGATATGATCTTCTTGAGCCACACGAACTAAAATGAATCTCTTCTTGACCTGATACAATTAATTAGGAATGCATTAACATAAGAGTGGTTGTCTGTAATGTATATTGTACTTCATTCATTAAGGCTGATTTTCATTTTCTAGTTCATTGTTCCTGATCACTTTACTAGATTAACTTGTCCCAAATATTCAAGTCCAGAGATCATTGAGAGGATAAACCTGAAATAACTTTGTGGTATCATGCTTCTCTCCTTTTCCAGATCATTAGAATACAAATGAGCAGTGCTGATCTTTGGGTGGGACACTGAGGCATCTTGATTTCGCTCTTTTCCCACCATGAAACTTGCCATTTATTCCACTTTTCCCTGTCAGTGGTGCCATTTGTGCAATACTGTCTTTAGCAAGACGATATTTTCCAAAGACTTTGTGAAGGTTCTTACACACTGCTTTAAGCAGCTCCTTTTCCACTACTTTGTCAATACTTTCAAGCAATCTTAATGCATTTTTGTACCCCTACTTGTACCTTTCCTCATACACATATGTTCTATATTAAGTCATGCCTCACTTTGTTCAGCTGACTCCTAACCCTGGTTTCATGCAATTACCTTCACAAATAGACCATATTCAACTCTCTTTATGCAGGACTACTCCTTTGTTCTCACCTGGCCTTCCCTGACCTGATCTTGGTGAGGTCAAGAACTGTTCTGAAATCCCATTAATCCCAGCCAAGATTACACCACATCTGGCTATTAGTATTAGGTTAGCCACTGTCTTCAAATACTGCATGATCGGCTATTTCTGTAAAGCACCACAGAAAATCTTGTATATTAAGAAGTTTGGAAAAGCTAAAGAATGCATGGGCTAGGAGACAAGCATTTGAGAAGGTTCATGAATGTTGAACTTACTTTTTCCTTCATTTTTATCTTCCTCTCCTGATGAATACATTGAAATAGAGAGATTTTTGAAAACATGGCTTCAAGTAAAGTATTACTGTAATCAAGATTTTTGACAACTTACAAAACCCATTATGAATTCCCCAGGATTAAAATATTTAAGGATAAATTTAAAGAGAATTAACAAAAAATCTTCCAGAATATAAATATGCAGTTTGGACACACAGACTACTGTAACTTCTTATAGCAAGGCCATAAAGCTATTAAAGACATGACAGATTATTTTCCATTCTTTTTCTAATTTTTTTCATGGGCTCCACACTGGAACTAAAGCAGGAGAGTCACTCAGAAAATGTTTTACTATATCCAGTGGAAGTAAAACGATTTTGCTTTGCAGTATCAGAAACAGAAACACCATACTAAATATGTTTCTAATAACTGAGAGAAAAATGACATTGTTTCAAAATCTTTCACTAATAGGAAAAATTCACTAAATCTACTGACAACAGCAAGGTAATATTTACTGCAACTGATTTTTCTTTTTTAGACTGTAGCGTTACATCCATTCATTTGGATCAAATCAGTTGTCCACTAACATCATTAACTCTCATCCAATATTATCTAGGAGAAACACTGAAGAAGAGAGGACAAAGTGTGCAGGAACTTGCCCATTTTTATTTCCAACTTCCATAGGAAAGTTGAGCTGCTGCATTGAATAGCCTTGATGAACTTCCTTTCCCATGAAGTTGTCTATCTGTATTTCAACTGATATAGACATTTGATATGTAAAACATCCAATAGCAGCAAGCTTCAGGTTTGTAGGGCAGACGTGATTTCTTACTTTTATTTTACTTTTATATTCACAGACTATTCTGAGTTGGAAGGGACCCATAATGATCATCAAGTTCAACTGAAGTCAATGGCCCATACAGGGGATTGAACCCATGACTTTGGCATTATTACAACCAAGTTTTAACCAACTGAACTAATTTATTCTTCAAATATACACTAAGAAACAAGCAAATTATTGTTTCTGAGTGGAGAGACTCCTACTCTCACAGAGGAAGGCCAAGATAAACTTATCTTCAAAAGCTGAAATGACAAGTCATATTTTGGACCCCATAAACCTGAGAGAAGAATGTTGCAACCAAGTGGATGAGGAAGTGGAGGGAAGCTGCACAAAAAAAATATATCTTGATTCCATTGTTTTTTCTTCTCTTATGTTTATTCATCAGAAAAAAATGTGATAAAACCTGAGTGTTTTTACATTGTTATTTACTATTTGCTGCACTGAGGTCTTTTCCCAGATCATAACTGCATCTGGAGAGGAAACAATCAACCCTGTTCTGCCTTGGCTTGTATATCATTATGAAAGTGTTGTGCTCACAGAACAATTCCCTGAGCATCCCACTTACAATTTCTTTCTCACCTGGCCTGACTCTAGTTTTAGTATGGAAGTCTTGGGATCAGTGGGTGTGATGTGTTTGGGGAACACTGTGTGGATCCTAAAATTGCCCTTTCCTAAAACACCTCCTGTGCTCAATAGACATTATAGTTTGCAGAAACACCTACCTATCTTTGTTGAGGAAATGGGAATGTTTCACAAAGGCTTATTTCTTAGCCAGTTAAGGGCACTAATCTTTTTTTCCCCATCTGCTCTCTGACCTTGGTCTTGCCTGTCATGCATAACCCATCCGGATGAGGGATCTCCCACTGAATTACTTTTCTGCTCAGTGAAATATACAGGAGTTTGTAGTCTGAAAATGGAATGAACGACAGCATTGGATTAAAAAACAACCATGATACATGCGTTGTTTTAAAAAATAAGTCCTTAAATGAACGAGTTATTTGATGTAAACAAGAAATTGTTACCTTAATCAGATTTTCTGTTTTCTTCCTCACTCCCTAGATGAGAAGTGGTGAAAATGTCAAACAGGGCACATTTACCACAGAAAGTGCCCATGGCTAGTACATACTGGCAAGTTTTGTTCGCAGGTGAAACCAGTGACATGAGAAATGGAAAGGGCCTTGACTCTGTGTGACAGCAGAGTGATGAAGTACAGATAACTAACTGGTAAACACTGACACCTTTATACTTCATAGAACAGGAAATTTGGTCAGATGGACCAAGAAACATGAGTCCAAAACATGGCCTGTAAACCAGCCCATCAGGTCAGGAACTTCATCAGGACATTGGAATACTGCAGTGTCTCATGTCATCTCAGATGCAATCACTGCTTTTGATCTTCCAGCAAGGACTCCAAACTACCTGTTGCTTTCCAGAGTTCATACAGAAAATACCTTTGCTAACCTACTACCCAGGGGTACAGACAGCTTACCGCTGGCTCCCAAGATAGGTAGCAAAACACCAAGTGATGAGGAGTCAAAAGTAAGACTGACAGAGGCAGAGGGAATCCTGCATTATTCCTTGCCACTTTTTGTTTCATCTGTATAGTCTCTCCCACAACACACTGAAGAGTCTCTTTTCCTGTATAGGAGATAGGAGGACATAATTTGAAGGCTTGCTATTACAAAGAAATGTGTTAAATTATAAATTATCAAGAGTACTGTGGACAATGCTGAGGGGTTCATCTGACTTTGTCTCATACCCTCAGTTGTAGACCAAATGACCTATAGCTGGCATGATAAGATCTTGTCATAAGCCATCTCTATCTGAAGTAAAAAAGTAATGTTTTACCATTGTTTAATATGAGGCTCTCTGAGACAGGACAGAGATAAGTAAAGTTGAATGAAGTATGTTTCGGAATCAAAGAATGTATTGAAAGTAGGAAAAAAAAATTGCCTAGTCAGGTGTGTGTATTACTAGACTTGAATAAAGAACTGAAAAAACATACTATGGATGACAAAACCAAGAAACTTGTGAACTCTACACACTTATGAAATGCTGATCATCAAGAAGCTGAATTCATCAGAACTTTTGAAGTTGACTACCTCCCAGTTTGCAAGACCGAACACCAAGTTGCTAATATCCTGTAGCCAGAATTGTGCGTCTCCAGTAAGTTTTTAGAAGACACACTGTTTTACTTGCTGCCTGATTGGCTAGCTGCTATCTAGATTTATCATTCCATCAACATATTTGTTGTCTCTCAGTGGTAGCAGAAGTCAAGCAAACTGAGACATATAAGTTTTCTACAACATTCCAGCCGAGGTGAGTAAATGCTCGTTGTCTTTGTCAAGAAATGGGATCATGTTATTTGCAAACCTACCCCTTTTGCTCTATCAGAAGATAGACAGAGCAATAAACCCCATGTATTTCTCCATCTATCAAGTGGTACATTGGAGCAACTTGAGCCTTATCAGGTAGCATGCTAGAAATTAGAAGGCTGGCTAGCATCAGTGAGAAAAATGCATAAGCCTAAAGTCAAAAATAAAATAAGATGTCCAACTCAAGACTCTCTGGTTGATAGGCTGAAATATTTTGTCTTGCATTGTTACAAGGAATTTCTGGTATTTCACTACTTTTGGCCCATAAAGCTTTTAATATAATCTGACTTGGTTTTAAGCAGAAAACCTGTTGAAAATTTCAAAAGGGAATGCTCTGAAGAAAAGCATGCGTCAGCCTGAGATAAAAAAGTCAGTCTGGCTGTTCCACCAGCCATTGCCTTCCTTGTTTAGTTTGTCAGGCCTTTCCCATGTCAGTGGGTGATAACCACTGGTTGTAATCCAGAACCTAAACCGTGGTGCTCAGTGCTGAGATCCGTAAGCCACTGCCAAATGGCAGCACCAAAACTAGTGTGGCTGGCTCATCAAGACAGGAAAGGGGATCTAGTCTGGCAGCCCATTGCTGCACCTGTTCTGTTTCCAGTTACTGAGTCTACAAAGCTATCAGTGCTGCTTGTCTGTTCTTCCTTTATCTCTGCTAATAAAGAATCCTTGGTCATACTCTCATGTTTCTCAACTGTCTCATGTTTACTCTGACAGTTCTGGGGTATTGTGGCAGTATTCTAGTCTCTAATTTACTAAAGTGATTTCATAATTTTATTCATGCTTTTAAATGCTTGCCTTTATAATTAAGGACTCACCATCCTAGATTTCATGCTAAAAGTAACGTACTATTTTTTGTTTGCTGGTCTTCTACTCTCAGTGCATAATTATATGTATGTCTCATGAAAACTTCTGCATGTTTTAGAAATACTTTCCTCACTAAATCTGCAGAGTTGATTTTTACTATGAGGGGTTGTTGTAATCAGCTGGGACTGTAGTAATGTCATCTGTATCATAGAAATAATTTGGACAGGTGCAATGTGCCAATTAAAACATAAACAAACACAAAATGCTTAGATTCACTCCACCAGTTTAATTTTTTTTCTCCATTCTAAAGTTAATTTGCAATTAATTTAATACTAAAGCAGAAATGACAGATGATCTAATTGTTAATGGGGTACAAGTTTAGAAAGACATTAGAGTACCATCCTGGAGAACTGTTGCACATAATTGTTCAGGTGTTCAGAACACATTTCATTCCCCCTGCTGCGCAAGGACTTCTGTTCCTGGATTTTCTTTCAATGGTTCACCCAGAAGTGGGATTAAAAAGAGAAACCTAATGATAATGAATTGAATTGTTCACATCTGAAGGGGATTGATTGGCAGCATGCCGGAAACAAAGAGATCCCTAACGATGGTTAAAAAACCAAAAGTAATTGGATTACACAAAGAAAATAAGATAAACATTCATTAAAATTACAGTAACAGACTGTGATTAATGAGCATATACAAGTGCAAGCAGTGTATATACTTTAGTCTCTACAAGGCCTACATCCAGTGGTATAATTAATAATTTTTAATTGCTTACTAAGTAATTGTTATGTGCTTTTCAGTTCAAAAGACGTGAACTTGTTTTCCCTAGCCTGATTTTATCTGTGACTACTATGGAGTCATCAAAGATATTATAATTGGTAATAAAGTTCAAACTGACCTCTTTTTGACTGTGAAATTTAAGTTCATGTGGTTCTGCTTGGGAAAATCATCACGAAACTTGAAGAACTCATTACGGAAGAAAGTTCCATATATCTCTTCTTCATTACATAGTAAAAAAAGTTTCATATTTGACTTTCAGAATATTTAAAGGTGATGAAAACAGAAACTTTTAGACATTAGTAGGAAATTTTAGCTCTTCTGCTTACATGCGCTTGTTCAGCAAAAGTCTCGTTTTGAGTTCAGATACTCTGATGGGATGGAGTTAAAATCAACCAGGAATGTATCTTTGAGATTTTTTAAGAACTGTAGTTTTTTGGAAGTTCTCAAAATGCTTTGATTACTATGGTAGCTGTAGATCCAGGCCTAAGCCATAAAACTGCATATGAGAAGCAAGGTGACAACTTTTCCTGCCCTTTGGTTCCCAGTACCTTAACAACATGATTCAAGAGATCCCAGCTGAGAGCAAGAGCATTGGTGGTGTGAATATCTACCACACTCAGAAACAGTGATCCTTTTAAGGGTCTTAAACTCAGCATTCTTCATAAGACTTCTGCCTAAAAGACTGCTTAGCAGTCTGTCTGCAGGATGCCATACTGCTTTTCAGGTGCAAAAGAGCTTTTGGACATACTTCTAAATAGATGGGTAGTGTTCGTAGGGAAATTGAGTGAGTTTGAGGAAAATAACAAAAATGATGCTTGCAAATTTGGATACCAGCAGGAGAAGCTCAAGAGAGGAGTGTATCCATCTCCTGGCGTCCTTGGGAAATTTGTCAAACATTCTAGGTCATGCTGACTACTACTGAACTCCTCATGGTCCACTGTGTTCTCTGGCAATGCGTTAAAAGATTCTCAGATTTTCTAGGTCCTGGGAGCACATTGCTTTGTTTCAGTGGCTGCGTTTCAGTATACACATTAAAGCATTCAGAACTTTGCAAACCCTCTTCCTAAATATTGTATCCATGTCTGACCAAAATCAATGAGGAGCATCAAAGTCAAGTGTTGCCACTCAACAGCATCAATATTATTGTTCCTTAAGGTTACCTTTCTTAGGGTTTTCATCCCTGTTGTCATTGCAGAACTACTGCACTGAAATTGTGACCAAACATGTATGTCTGATGGGGATTTTGAAAGTCTGTTAGAAAGCATTTGCCTCTTCCCTAATTATCCCTTTAGAATGCAACTACATTGGCAGAAAACTATGTGCGTTTCATAGAATGGTGAGGGATGTTGAGAAATGGGGATGATAAAACACCTCACACTTGTCTGTTTGCTGCTGAAATGCGTTTTCTTCCAGATTGATAGGACCAATTTGAGTATTTGGGGCCACAGACATCAGCTTCCAAGGTCTACCGTGACTCTTTTCTATAAACCAGCACTTCTAATTTCCAGACCCAAGAAGAAAATATGTGATGGTTTCGGGTTTTTTTCAGTAAGCATTTGCCTTAAAAGATGGTAGTGTGTGATATCAGTGGCACCTGCTCAGACCTGGGTTTTTTTCAGTGTTGTCAAAGCAAGCTATAAATTCCAGTGCTTGTAGTAGCACAAAATTACTACTAAGGTAGGCAAATTATTTATTGTTCTTTTATTTCAAAACCTGACAAACTATGAAAACTCCCATTCAACTTAATCACTTGAAAATGCTGTCCTCTCACTTTTTACCACATTTGAAAACTCTGGCTTTTGTGTATAAATTATTTAATGAAGAGACTGGGTCCATCCTCCTACTCTCTTGTATAACTCAAAATGGTAAATATAAAACAAAGATATTTCAATTCCTCGTACAACATGGCCAGGAGAAGGAGACTAGCCCCATGAAGCTGGGAGAAGAAACATGGAGCTTGAAAGGAAACGGTGTATCCTAAGGGGACAGGAGTTGAAGATTCAGCTCAGGTTTTAAAATGAAAATACATGCACCAAGATTGTTAGTGCAATTTTTCATAATGTCTTGAACTTGGAAAGGCCCATATAAATTTCTTTTATGTGTTATTTGCATCTTTATATATATATGCTAGAGCGTGTAAAGCTCACATTCCAGTCCTATGCACAGGAGTATCAGTTGAGAACATAGGGTATATAATGTGTCAGAGATGGGTTTTTGTTTTCTTGTTGGTTTGGGTTTGGGTTTGGCTTTTTCCCTTTTATTTCACAAACCAGTATCATAGCAGATTCCCCCTGCAGAGATTTTGACCTGCAGTGCTCCTTGGAGCACAGAGGTTCTTGCAACCTGTTCTTACTGTCTGGATGAGGAGGGGGAGAGGAGCGTGGGGAAGGTGAGCATGGCTCAGATTTCTCTGTACATCTGCATGTCCAGACGTGTACAAAAGTAGTGGTGAACTGAGAAAGTTTTGTATGAAGCCACGACTGACAGCCTGAAAGCTAGAATGAAGAGTGGCCCCAGGTCTGTGGAAACACAAATGTTATTATTGAGACTTTCCTCCTTTTCAATCTCATTTTCCTCAGCTATAGCCAAGGCGTTGATTTCTAATATCTGCACTATTTCCATGCCAATGTTTTTCTTTCCAACCACAGTGCACTTTGCATGCTTCCTGATGTACATAAGGGTCCTATTGCAGCTATGGTAATCCCACAGGGATACTAAGAACAAGCAGCTAACATTATCACATAAGTGGTTTCCCCAATAGGATTAATTTTAATTAGTTAAATGGATCAAAGTCTTTTTGAAAACACTTAAGAATCTATATGATATTTTTCCATTGTGGGTAAAGGTATTATAATCCTAATCCTGCTGCTTTAGGAAAAAGTGTTTAAAAAAGATTGAAAATATAATTTGAAGTTATTATGTCAAGCCACACCCACAAAACATTCCTCACAGATGGATGGAATTACTTAAATCATAAAATTCAAAGATGGACCAATTAGAAGACTTCTGAGAAAATGCAATATTTCTAATACAGCAGACTCAGGAAATATCTCTTTTTGGAGATCCAAATCAGTTTCCATTATGGCTGTATAAATATTGTCTGTATTTATTAATACTCTCTCTATGTGCCTTGTCAGTGTATGGGCTGTGGTTTAAAACCTTGTTGTGATGAGTTAAGTTTTCATGACTAAATGGAACAAGTGAGTTTATAATTTTTTTTTCCACAGAATCATAGAATAATTTGGGTTGGAAAAGACCTCTAAGATCATCAAGTTCAACCATTAACACAGTACTGCCAAGTCCCCCCCTAACCATGTCTCTAAGTGCCACACCTTAAATCCCTACAGGTAGCCTGTGTTTGGCCACCCCTTCAGTGAAGAAATTTTTTCTAGTGTTCAACCTAACCCCCCAGCACAGATTGAAGCAAATTCCTTTGTCCTACTGCTTGTTACCTGGGAAAAGATATTGATGCACCCCTTGCTACATCCTCTTTGAAGACGTAGAGAATGATATCATCACCCTTGACCCTCCTCCTCTCCAGGCTAAATAACCCCAGCTCTCTCAGCCACTCCTTATAAGACTTGTGCTCCAGACCTTTCCCGAGCTCTGTTGTCCTTCTCTGGACATGCTCCAGTATCTCAATGTCTTTCTTGCAGTCAGGGGCTCAAAATGGACCAAGCCCACTAAATATTTCCCCTTAAATTATGGGGCTTCATTCTGCTCCTTGTCACTCTCTTCCAGCTCATCAGTCTGGCTACCCAGAAAACAAATGACCTTCCTATTAAAACCTGAGGCAAAGAAGGCATTAACTACCTCAGCCATTTCCTCATAATTTATCACTATATTTCCCTGCACATCCAATAAAGGATGGAGATTCTAATTTATCTATTTTTTATTTATAGAAAGTTTTTATTGTCTTTTATGGCAGAAGTCAGATTAAGTTCTAGGTGGGCTTTGGTCCTTCTGTTTTTCTCCATGCATGACCTCACAACATCCTTGCATGCTTCCTGAATTGCCTGGCCCTTCGCCCAAATGCAATAAACTCTATTTTCCCTTAAGCCCAGACAGATATCTCCGTTCAACCAGGTTGGTCTTTCCCCCCATCTTTCATCACATGCGGATAGCCTGCTTCTGCACCTTTAAGATTTCCTTCTAGAAGAACATCCAGCCTTCCTGGACTTCTTTGTCCTTCAGGACTGTCTCCCAGGGGATTTTGTTAGCCAGTCTCCCAAATAGGCTGAAGTCTGCCCTCTGGAAGCCCCAAGTGGCAGTTCTGCTGACCCCTATTTGAGGCAATAGTCTCCAGGAGCCCTTTTAGTCCCACACAGATCAAACTCCCAGCTCAGGGATATGTTGTTGACTGATGGGTTTTTGGGCCCTTGAAACTGAGGACCTCATCCCTGAGGTATATCTCTATCCTAAAGTGGCTTTAGGATGCTCAGCATAAATCAGCTGCAACCAGACCCTGTGCAAACTGAACACAACAAACTTTCTCCACCTCTAAAGACTATATATGCTCCTTCTTTCTTCCCTGAGGAAGAAGAGTCATTATCACCTACAGAAATGCATTTTATGCTGGCAAAATCTCTGGCTTCCCCTGTGGGGTAACTCCCTGGCTATTGGGCCCTGTATCATTAACTCACAATCATCAGATCTAAATGGTCATACAAAGTTGCAGCAGAGGGCTGCTATTAAACACTGAAGTGCTGATTTACTAAGTGGGTTTTCTAGTATCAGAAGAAATACTAAGTTACTTTCATGATGTTAAAACTGAGGGGGAAATGGTGACCATGAAACTGGGGATTAAAAATTACTGGAGTATGCTTTTTGGCTTACACAAAGCAACTGTGATAGTCACACCCTGGCCTTTTAGAAAACTAAGTTTTCCTGTGTTGTGCTAGTGACATCAGTTTTAATACTGCTGAAATTACAAACCAAAAAAAATCTTGATTTTCATTTCAAACTTTTTTCACTTAAATAATGCATCTTATTTAAATTTCCTAGCTTAAATACTCATCTGCTATAAATCAAAATAAGTCCACTAAAGCTCATCTGTCAATACTGATTTATACCCAGAATGTCTGAGCCTAGAGGTTTAATTTTCCAGTGATTTTTAATTTATCTCCTTACGCATTTGTTTGAAAACCAAGTCTAAAAAACTACATACGATCAGGATAAGTGAGCTTAAAACTCTGATTTTCAGGCATTTTACATCTACTTTGTATGCAGTTAGATGCAGTGAACAAGTGAAGTACAAAGCAGAGGAAATATAAGATTATTTCTGGAGCTCAATGCAATAATTAGACTTTTTTTATCCCTTTATTTGCCTTTTGCAGATGCACCATCAGGCTCTTCTTTCATGCTAGTAAGAGAGAGTAAAAATGCTTTTTTAAAATAGACATTTAGGTAATTTACTATATTTAATACCATTTTGCATTTCCAAAACAAAAATAAAAATTTGCTTTTGCTAATCTTTCAGGTTTCATCTCAAACAGATGAGCCACTCCCTCTGCTGGGGATATTTCTACAAACTGCTCTGCAAGTGAAAACACTGTGGAGTTTTTTCAGGGAAATGCAAGAAATTCCTCTAAGATCATATAAAACCTTAGCAGTGTTAATCCTATATAAACATTTCTTGATATATGCATCTTTATGCTACTTTATACTATCAAAATATATACCCCATTTAAAAAAAAAAAAAAAGAAAAAAAAGAGAGAGAGTGAGAGAGAACCAGAGACACCAAAATGTAAATATTTCTTGCCCAACCGGTTTTAGTTTTAGGATTTCTTTTCACATATTTATAACTTAATTTCTATATTGCCAAAGATAACTGACTGATAATCCATCAGAGGGAAGTTCTCCATTTAGCTACAGGTTTGGTTTAGCCTGGACAAGAGCTGTAGGATATAAGCAGCAGGTTTTATGTCTTCATCTATTAACACACAAAAAAACACCTGGAGGATAACGATTCTCCAGAAGGAATTTCAGTTCAATCTCATTTTTTGTTCATTTACTGGCCTTTTGGATGAAACTGCAGTGGATTCCAAAGAATTTCTCTGATGTGATGCCAGAAAGTGTTCCAACACATATTCATACATATATTAGTTTCTCAGTCAAGCTGAAAAAGTGTGAAAAAGTTAATATTTAAAAAATAAGAATATTTTATAAGATAAGAAACAGAACATAAAAGATCAGATTAGCTGTCTTCTGTATTTCTGTTGTTGCCTACTTACTATGGCGATAATGGATTTAGTGTATCGATCAGATCTGAAGGAAAGACACGTTTCAGAGACAAGGATACTCCTACAAGCACTTTGAACATTGTTATCCTGGAGGAAGACGCAAATTTGGGCTACTACTGAAGTCGAGGAAACAGATCTATTTGATAGCCAGGACTTCTCTCAGGCTGTGTGTGTGAGAGTAAAGTGCACATGTATGACTTCAGACTAGCCACAGGACTACTGCTGTCTTTCCAGGTAAGAAATTAAGGCAAGCCAACATTAGAAACTACAGGATAAGAGGACACAACTCTCTTCAGAATTATGTAACTTTATTTGTGCTTTTCACGGAATTTTTTTTTAAATAATATCAAGTCAAGGTAAAGGAAGTTTATAGGAAAAGGAAAAAGATAAAAAAAATGAATGAGGAGTATTTTTTTTTAAACATAAAATGGAAATTGCACTCTCCCCAAAGCTTTTCCCATTTGTTTGCAGAATTTTCTTGTCAGAGTCACAGAATATTCTGAGTTGGAAGGGGCACACATGGATCTTCAAATCCAACTCTTCAGTGAATGGCCTGTACAGGGGTTGACCCCAGGACCCTGGCGTTATTAGTCCCAAGGTGTAATCAACTGAGCTAATCTTGAGGTGTTTAGCCTGATTCAGAAAATTCTGGATTCAAACAAACTTCTAAGTTGATACTTTCTTCTTTGAATTTTGGAGAGCTCAGTAGTTAGTGTCTCTGTGGTGTTTTTGTTGTTTTAGTGGCAACTTGTATAACAGGACGGAATAAACCCACTAAATGAAGACTGAATTCTAACAGCTATATGTTGAAAAGTATAAATTTCAATGAGACTACATGAATAGTCTTTGAACATGCCTGAATAGGACAAAAACTGGAGTGGTAATTGCACTGGGAATAGACTACATGGCTGGCAATTACCTACTGCTAAATTTCTGAAGGCTCATTTTCCTTCTCACATCCATTGGTAAACACAGGGAATTTTAATGACCATAAGTGTCAGTGAAAAAGATACATAATGATTCACTCAATATTACTTAGCTATGACTGACTTCAATATTTTTCCTATGGTCAGGGAATCTTTCTATAATTCATTTTCATGATGCACATAAATAACCAAAGATGGAACATTTGGGGAACCAAGAGACAGGTTTGTTTCTTGAGAGCTGGAGGCTCCGGCACAACTCAGAACTGTGTGAGTGTTTTGTAGGAAAAAGGGAAAAAAGACGAGAAAAGTGATTATATACTGGTTATGAAAAAAGTATATATACTGACATTAAAAATTTTAGAAGTTAAAAAAAAGTTGCAAAAATTGCAAAACCAGAGAACACTTAAATGAAACATTTTCAAAGTGGAATTGTGGGACAATGTCACTGTAAAAATGTTTAACAAATAAACCACAAGATTTAAGATTCTTTGAGAAGAATCTGTAAGACCTGAGGTACTCCACAGAAGCCAAGGAATTTACTTCAGCTTTACATAGACATTCTATATTTATGACTTTATTGAAATTACCAAAGGGAAAAAATTAAGCAAAATTTATCTTTACTTTTGAGACTTGTTATATTAGTTTCTCTAAAGTATGTACTTAGTATGTTTCAGTGCATTGAAATACCTCCTATTAAGAATAAACCCTTTTAACATGGCAAAAGCAATAGTTGAACATAGGGATGCTGCATATATAAAACATAGGGGAATGTCACTGGGTCATGAAGTCCAATCTTTTCTGGCTGTTTTTATATTTATTCAATCTGATTAAATCTCACAAAAAGACTTAAGTTGTTTCTGTGAAGTTATAAACAAATGTAGCTCTAATTCAAGCCCCTTTCCTAATGTTGTGGTGTATAACATGCCTGTTGGCAAACGATTCCTGGTGTAATAAGTTTGTGTTACTTTTCTCATGTCCTCACATAAAACTGGGGCTGGACAGAGGCATGGTGTTGAGGCAAGAACAAGTGTGAATCCAGCAAAGCAGTTATGTCCACACCGGAAGTCAGATAACACTAAAAGCTATATTTATGGTTTCACATTACTTTACCTTGAAGGAAGGAAGAACCACTAGGATTTTTTCCATGGAAAACAGAACATGCCAGTAGCTATATGATGGGCTAAGTTGAGAGTTTAATAAATTCAGAAAGCATGGAAGTGATAGGTGCTGTAGGTAGGGCAATGTGTTCTGCCTGCTGAACATGCATCTGCTACTTTAGCAAATGCAGCGGTCATTCTTGCTTCTCTCCTGTGGCTCTTCCAGGTGTTTCAGTGCACACAACATCTGGAGGATAGCACACAGTTTTACTCAGGTCATCTATTGTTCTGTAGATTACAAATGAAGTGCTGTCAATTTAACTGTGTGCTTGCTGGAAATTAACATTAAATATTACAGATAAAAAAGAAGAAGTGGTCAGTACTTCCTCTAGGTAAAACAAACTGTCAAATTAAATAAAAAAATTAATAGCATCCTTCACTTCAGAACCTTTGCATCTCCTACATGATCACAACCAGTGTTAGTATCTTTGAGCTCGGGAGATTGTGCAATGTTGTGGAGTGGCTATTCAGCATAGGAACTGAGCTCAGGCCCCGTGACAGCTCACAGCATGTCCCAACTATTCTATTATTTTATCCTTTACCTTTCTTCCTACAGTGGCTTTATCAAATGTATAAGCTGCATTATGACTGTCTGATACTACAGTTGTTCTAGACATGTAAAATGATGCAAAAAATAGTCTAAATTACTTGGATTGTAGAAGTATCCTGGATGTATTTAAATGCACTGTGACTCATTTTCACTGAAAGGATTAATACTATAACAATGTGATTTCTGTTTAAAAGATGGGTGTATTCAAATATGTATATGTAATATAATCTAGATATTTTATTTCATTATCACAGATCAGATCACATTTCACAGGAGTCCTCAGATAAATATTCTTTTGCTTTCTTATGGACATTTCTGTGAAATAAATGAATCTCAGAATCAGAATTTTTGTTCCCCTTTCATATTAAACTTCATGCACCTGTGATTTCCAATCAGGATTGTAAATGAAATATAATAAAAGTATTAAATTTAACTGATAAATCTTTGCACCAAAATCTTTGCACTTTGGCCAGATATAAATGGTTTACACTGAATTTTGGGAAGACACATCTCTATTGATGGAATGCTACAACATATTGCTATCTCAATGTAATGTCTACAAATATGTGTCTGTGCATAATATGTTCATATGTATCACATTATGCCCCATAGAAAAGCTTGAGCCTCGTTGCTCAAAGTTTTTTAAATTATTTTCAGTCTGAAAAAAACCATATGAAACTATGATCTAAGTTACTAAGAGGGAAATGAGAATATTTATCTGTCTTTAACCAGAGTTTCTCTGGTACATAAAATCTCAATTGTTCTCATTCTTTTAGAAAATAGAAAAGATTCATAATATCTGCCACCCTTCAGGTTGTGTAGCACAGAAAAGACAGAAAACCTTTTTTTGTTCTCTGCATTTATAAACCATTTTATCCTAAAGGATGTTTTCTGGAAACCAAGTGCTCTTGTCCTCTTGTGGCTCAGCTTTACAATCTTTCATGGGGCTGCAGTGTGTAGTCCTAACAATGCCACAGACCTTGCAGATTATTTTCATTATGACATAACTGTGAATAAATTGGGTTGAGTTTGGAAAAGTTTTAAATGTCTTGAAATTAAGAGTTTAAATCTCACATGAATGTCTCTTTATGTACTTGACTGCATTTCTTTCAGACCTGGCCCTTAGATATTTCACATTCTTTATGGTTTGTATTTTAATAACTATTTCTTTTGAGGGATCTGTCCTAAAATGACATAGCAGGTCTTGCATAGGGCCAGAATGATAACCCAGATGTTCCACAATATAGTTTAGAGTTGTAGCCACTTTTAATGTAATATTGTTTCAGTGAACCAACATCGTTTGAACCTCCATGCTTTCTTTTTCAGAGAATGAATTATCATGTTATTGTTGTTAAACTGATGACATATATTATCTACACAATGTATTGCTTCTATAAGTGTCAGTAATTTTTTTTAAAAGTCTGTTATAAAAGCAGGTGCATGCGTTGTTTTGGGTTATTTCATTTTGAAATGTAATAAAGTCAGTTTTTGGCCTCAAGCAATACCGGGATTTAAAATAGGAACTACTTTGAAGCAACAAGAAGTTGCACCCAGCCTCTAGGTTATTAAATGTGCTTTCTCTCTCTGGCTTCCTAAATGTATCTCATTGTTTAATGGAATTCTAACTGTAAGATTTATTTGTAGACATTTCAGCTGGACTTCTTTAGAAATATATAATGATGAACACAGAGCTTCAGGTGGAATGGAGGTTGAGGGGGCAGGGGGTGGAGGGGAGGGAGGAAACCAAAATAAGTTTTACTTCCAGATCACAAAGACGAATATACAAATTAACAGTATTTGAAGAGAAGCAATTCTGTGCCTTGTGTGTGTGTCATTATAGAGTTCTAGTCAGACTGAACTGGGCTTCAACCTTCAAGGGCTTGCTTTCAAGCACAGCTCAGTTTGTGTGGTTCACAACCAACAATAACCTGCTCTTTTAAAATACATTGGTAAATAAACATTCCAGACCAGCAAGTCTGCCTTTCCAGTTGATGAAAGATATAACTATGATCCACTCATGAACTTTGGATCTTTAAAAACTGAGCATCTGGTTATGAAGGCAAAGCAATCCTCTGAATCACAAAAACATTATTACCCACAACTTGCAATGTTACTGTTCACTTTACATGAGTTTCAATCATATAGTCCATAAGATATGTAGAGTACCTAGAAGACCCGACACCATAGCTACATTAAATAAATTCTTTTGCAAAAGATAGTCTTATACTGTGGTGGTATTATCTGTAAATTCACAAAAGAAAAGTCAACATATATTACACATAAGTGCCATAGGTAGAGCTACAACAATACCCTCTTGGAAAAAAAAAAGAATAAAATTGAAAGAAGAATTTTTCTACTTTACTTTAATGAGGGAAAAGGACAGCTCAGGTAGTACAGTTGAAGACATGCTGAAGTAACAAGATAAAGCAGGAAGAGTAAGATCCATAATCATTCTTTGCTTTATATTAATTCCACAGACAGAAGGTTTCAATTTCCATAACTGTCAGTTTATCTTTTCTTTTTTTTTAAAAAAAACAACCTTCTGTTGTGTTCAATTAAAAACCCCCACCTTTTAAAAGGCGCATTTAATTATTTCAATCTTTTATTAAAAAAAAAAAACAAAAACAAAAAACACCCAACCAGCTTTTTTTTTGTTCATGTAGGCTTGCTTGTTCCAGAATGCTGGTAACTTCTCCCTCAGCTACACTCCAACCCAAAGAAAAATCATGTTAGAGCAAGTAGTGCTTTCTGAATGAAAGTTTTATTTTCACATACAGCCAAAATGAGTTATATTACACCTGCACGAACTATGCTTCCCTTATTTTATGAAACTGGAAGACAGCCAAGTTGTTGAGCATTTCTGTAGGTGCAGAGGTTTTTTTCACACGCCTCTTCCCACCATCACCTGCCTCAGTGATTTGGGTGTTCCCCTCAGGTAGGTAAAAATTTAAGCATGTTAGTACTGAAATTGGCCACACCCAGAGATAATACATTCGTTTTCATTTTTTTTTTGACAATGGTTATAATAGCCAAATATGAAGTAGTGATCTATGATATTTATTTTTTGAACTTTACATAACTGTTTGTTGCTGGATGTCAGGGGTAGCTGATGCTGTTATACAGAAATTTCCAGAACCATACCATGACATAAAATTAGGTAGTATTTACACTAAGGAAATGGAAAGCTGAATGTCCTCAGTAGTCCAGCTAGTTCATTATGTTGTCTCTAGCTCAGGATAGTGAGACCATTAAAAAGGAAAACACAAGAAATGCTACAGAGGACAGTGATTTTATTATCCTCTTGTGTTGAAGTCCACAGGCAGAGTGGGATGTGGGAATCCAGTCTGCAATAACCGTGCTCTACCTCCTTGAACAATGAACATTGTTTTCTGCTGGCCTCAACCCAGCACCTTCTGCAGCAGCTTGCATACACACAACACAAACCAACCCACCATCCCAAATCCAGCTCCACAGTGGGAGGATCTGTCTATCTGGGATGTAAAACAATTCAATCCTAGTAAATTTTCTATTTTTCTGCTTTAAACAGCTTTTGTTTGGTTAATTGGTGCCTCAGGCAGATAACCAATTTTCTCCTGTGGAGGGATTAGCAGAGTTCCATTGTTGAGATTTCTAATTGTTAATTTGCATGCTTGAGAAAGATTATAGTTTTGATTGTGAAACCTACCAGGGTTGATTCCCCTCCGCCCCGAACAAAGTAGAGGAGATAGTTTTTGCACTTAATTAATACCTACACAGTATCAAGCATAGGACAACATGCTTGAAATTATGAAATTATGAAGCATTATTAAAGAACAAATACTTCTAATTCTCCTCATTGGGGACAATTCATGGCCAATTCCATCTCCAGAGGAAGTTAAATAAACTCTAAGGCTGCAAAGTCTTCTGGGAGATGTTAAGATCACACAGGATTGCGGTAGCCCAGGAAATACCATTCTTGCCACTGTTCTCAGTTCATGTACCCTAGAAGTGTCTCTTCTTTATCTTTGCCCTTCTCTTCATAGTGAAAAATAAAATAAAGTTGAGTTATTAGCCTGATCTGGATAACTGGAGGTAAAGTCCTGCAGAAGATGAGGCACTTTGAAGTTTTCATATAAATGAATAGGTTGTGATAAACCTGTTGGGGGACAATGGGAAGTTCATATTTGTCTGGCAGCTCATCAGAAAGTTACTATCTTATGTGATCTGGGAATTTTATGCCATTTAGCTAACTTGGGCTAAAACTTCTTCCATCATTAGGCACCATTCCTGGAAAATGCAAGAGAAATTTTAGTTTTTTCTTTAGGGTAACATTGACACATTTTTATTGCTGCTGCTTTACAAAAGGATGTGGCACCAACATTGTCCTCAGATGGTATCAGTCACTGTTAATTTTAATCCCTTTTTTACTCCACTGCTTGAGCTCTTTTAGTATATAGTGACAGGAGAAGGTCTGATCTTTTGAATCTCTGATGCAAAAGTCCTGCTCCCCTGTGGCTTTTTAGAGCCTTTTGCAGCTATGTCAAATGATTGCAAAGTTATTGCAATATGTCCTCACGTGAAAAAGTTTCTTACTAGAGCAATGAAATTTAAAAATAGAAGTGAAATTTAAAATTATCTCCATCTTATGGATAACTAAAACTTTTTGAGTGTTACGACTGAGTTGTGCAACTGGGTAGAGCACCAGGACAAGGCAGATTAAAATAGTGGAGGAAAGATGAATCAAGTGCATGAATCAACAGCCACTTTACTCAGCAGTCAGGGAATTAGAACTGCCTGAACGGTAGCAGAAGCCTGTAACTGCTTTCTTCTGAGCCCAGAAATGAAAAATAAAAAATTTTATCTAGGAGGCTTTTTTTTGTTGTTGTTGGTTTATCCTCTCGTTCTGTTCTTCAGAACTCTAAAATGAGAAAAGAGAGTTTCTGCAGAGTTGTCTTCCTGATCAAAGGAGGGATGTGAATAATAAAAAATGCATTGGTTTAAGTGAGGAGATCCTAAAATCCCCATACAAAGTAATGTTTGGATAACTATATACTGGTGAGCACTCCACAACAAAAGTTTTGGGTCTTTCTAGCTGACAGAAAGGCAAAAAAATGAGAGGATTAAAGCAAACCAAATGAAATAAAAACTTTCATGCAAACATGAACATATAAATACTTTGTTTTCTGTCTTTGATACATTTCATAACGCAAGAGAAATGTCTCTGTGAGCATTATACACTTGACATTGATGATTGCATTAAGACCTTTAGGGGACTCATCCATTTTGTTTTAGAGTAATAGGATGAATCATAGAATAGTGGAATGGTTTGAATTGGAAGGGACCTTTAAAGGTCACCTAGTTCCAACACCTTGTCGTGGGCAGGGACATCTTCTACTGGACCATATTTCTCAATGACCCATTCAACCTGACCTTGAACACTTCCAGGGATGGGTCATCCACAGCTTCTCTGGACTACCTGTGCCAGTGCCTAACCACCTTTACAGTACATAATGTCTTCCTTACATCTCATCTAAATCTGCTGTCTTTCAGTTTAAAGACATTCTTACTTGTTCTGTCTACAGACCCTTGTAAGAAGTTCCTCTCCTGCTCTCTTGTAGCCCATTTAGGTACTGGAAGGTGCTCTCCCTGGAGCCTTCTCTTCTCCAGGTTGAATAACTCCAGTTCCTTCAGCCTGTCTTCACAGAAGAGGTGCTCCATTCCTTCAACAAGCTCCATGGCCTCCTCTGGGCCCTTTTCAACAGGTCTATGTTCTCATGCTTTGGAGTCCAGAGCTTTATACAAGTCTTCAGGTGGGCTTTACAGTGCTACAGTTTGTGGCATTTTAGCAGCCCTAAATTTTTTACTGGTACTGAGACAGTTCACACGTTTCCATTTACAAGATCACTTCCATGAAAGAGGATTTTTTCCTAAAGATAGAACAAATACAGACCTCTATATACACTCTTCTCCCTTTAGGTGCAGGAGTTATAGTAGAAAATTTAGAATATCCAAATCTGAAATGATAGTGAAGAGCACATGGTAAATACAAAACAAAAACCTCCACCCTGAATAATTTAGCTGCTGAACGGGTGCGGCCCTGTTTAAAGTGGAAAAGCCCTAGTAGTCATGAAGATGAGGAATATTAAGGAATGGGCCACTGCAGCCATTGGTGCAAAGGCTAAATCCATATCTGGACTCTTGAAAACAATCACTGTTTTCTCTTTATTCATATCAATTTAAGCCCTTTTGAAAATGCTTCCAGATTATCCAGGCTCTTTAGTCTTTGACTGAACAAAGAATGTCATTCAACCATTACTATTATTAGATTATTTGCCCATAACAGCCTCAAAATAACCTTAAACTGTTGATAAATTTTATTTTCAGTTTTGACTGCTTAACACAATAATCATTTTCTTATCCTCAGTGCCCACAGAACCATCATTGTGAAACTGTGAATGAGTTTAAAACACGGGCAGACTATGTATTTACAGACTGTATAAGGAGGTTGTCTTATTTTTAAACTCTGATAACTGTAGGATATCTGAGGTTCTAGTGATTAATATACTTCATGGCCTTCTAGAAGAAAAAAAATAAAAACCACAAGTTGGAAAGAAGTAAGTTTTCAATTAAGCCTGATAATATAATCTACTAAAATCTAAATTTGCTTGAATTAGTTAAAGTTTTGACTCTATGTTTTAGTTCTAGATTTTGTACCTTAGTCAATGTAATCCCAACAGCTTTAGTTCTGGGAGCAAAAGTTAGGCAGTTACCTAAGCAATTTTTTTTAACAGTGCTTTTGAACTATTAACATTTTCATCACATAATACTCTCTTGCAGTTTCCAGGTCTGCATGCTTTCATATAGGCAAGATTGGAGAAAACCTCAGGTTTCTGAATGGTTATGTCATTCTTGGAAGCCTGAGCATCTTCCATACCAGGATAAAGACGAGACTAATGTTACAAATTTGCAAGATAATTTAGCCAAGAAAATGCAAAACTGTAGACTTTGAGTACTATTTATGGGAGAAAGCTGTCATTCTGAAATTCAGCTTTGATTGTTCACTCATGATAATTTTAATTGACTTTCTGTAGATCAGAAATAGCAGTGGGCTGCGGACATCAAATTAGAGTGGTTCCAGTCTGCTTTACTGGGTCACACCAAAAAACTTCATTAGTAGTATAACATGTCAAAATCAGTCACTTAAGAGTGTAAACACCTCCAGAAACAGGAATAAGCAGGCCTCCAGCCATCTGCTTTGTGTGTTATTCCTGCATTTTCACTGTAGGCACTGATTTTTCTTTACTCAGCCAGATGATCATCTTCTTACATTCAGCTGAGTGTCCCGAAGTACCAGAGAGATGGAGATGTCAACAGATTGTGATGCCTTCCGGTAGGGGCACAATGCTCTGGGCTCAGCAGGGAGGACTAACATCAACAGCTGGTACATCCCAGGACCTCTTTTCCATCTTCTCCTCTGATTTTTTGCTACAGATGTGAGAAGCAAACAATCTTGTCATTATTAGCAAAGGCACCCTGGAGTAACCCTGCACTCCTTTTTAACTCAAGCCAGTGACAAACCTTCCTCCCCCATCATCCCTATGCCTCTATTTCCCTTCTTCTCACCTTTCTTTTCAGATTGTTCTCTGCTATTCTGACATTCTGAATTTTCATTAGAATTTATAATTTCTACTTAGTATAGGTTTGTGGGTTTCGCTACCTGTTTTGCAGCAGCTGATTCTTATGTACCTAATTACTCATTTTATAAAACTAGATTTTTTGATCAAATTTAATTGAGATATATTTGTAAAGCTCTATAAAATAACATAGAGATCTTAATGGAAGTAATATATATTTTCATTTAGTATTTTTTGGCACCAAAAATATGGGAAGTGTACACTAGCCATGCAACCAGAAAACAAATCCTAGACTGCATGATCAAAAGAAAACATTAACAAGCCTCTGAACAGCAGTAGCAGTGTCAATTGCTAGTTCATATAAAAGTGTCAGTAGGGGATTAGGCAATTGCTGTGCAAAGAATAAACCCATAATTTCTTGAAAATTAGTGCTCAGCTGATACCCATTTAATTAAACTATTTGCTTTAGCATTTGTGATTTTTAATGGAATTTCAGGAGATGTTAAAGGAAGTATTGGAAGGATAAGATTTAATAAAGATAGAGAAAGCTTTCATTTCTTTGTTAAATGCATAGTGTTTTGATATGTCATCATTCCCATCAATGGGCGGATGGGCAAAATATATGAACATAGCAGTAGCTTGTGAAAAAATCATCCTAACTTTAAATGAAAAGTAAGTATTAGTGTCATAGATATTTCACAGAATATTTGGAGTTGGAAGGGACCCACAAGGATCATAGAGTCCAGCTGTTGAGTGAATGGCCCACAAAGGGATCAAACACATAACCCTGGTATTATTAGCACCATGCTCTGACCAACTGAGCTGATCTCACATAGTTTAGGTGGTGTCTTTACTGTATAGCCAGGCTTCAGAGATGTTAAGGACAAATGTGAACAGAAATGTCGTATGCCAGAGATGCAAAACTTACTTTTGGAGTTATTAAGATGCTCCAGAGATATGTGTGAAGAGAAAAAAAATAGGGCTTTGAGAAATGCCCTAGTGAAAAAAAAAGGTAAATCAATTGCTAATGAAAAAAAATGTGAAATCACAACATGATGAAGTTGAAGACTAATAATTCAGTACATCTACTAACCAGTGAGTGAGGAGTGAGGAGGAAATAATTCCTAATGAGCAAACGTGGACTATTTTGTTGAATTTTTGCTAGCTTTCAATCTTTGAGCAAGTACTGAAGAAAGGATATTAAGCTTAACAGTGCCCTACTATGATTCTACAGCTATTTTATTCTGGATGGATTTCTGAATGTAAATGCTGTGCCAGTTACTCAGATAAAAAATAAGTGTATTACAAATAGGAAAGGCATGCATTAAGAACTGTAAGTCAGAAAATCTTTATTCTTCGTTATATATCCCAAGTATGATGTAGTCTCTCTGTCATTAGCAGAGAACATGACTATGTGGCAAGCTTTGGATGAGATTCTCTTTGCCATTACCCTTTAACAAATGCGTGGAAGGAAAAAATGCAGGCTGATCAGTGAAGTACTTCAGCCCTCTAATAATCCCGATCCTGGGTTCAGGTTGAGAGGACATTTAACCTAAATCAATTGGGTTAATCATAAATGTCGTGGACATTTTAATTAAAGAACCAGAATGATATGATGAGCATTTTGTATAAAATAGGTTGTCCTCCTCTCATGCCCTCAATGATCCTGTTAAAGCTCAGCTCACTGTGCACAACACAATGAAAGATTCATGAGCTGTAAAGACAACAAGGAAGAGGAACATGACTCTGTAATAGTGATGGGCAACACGCTTGGTAAGGCGGCAGTGTACCTAAATGACTGGTGTCAGTCTATGCCCATGACTTCACAGGCTTACATTGTCCTTCATCTCTTCTTGCCATCTGAGCTTCCATATAAGAGCTACCTTTGGGCTTACCCAAACTCATCCTTGCAGTCAGCAGAAATGTACAAAACCCAGAAGTTACACAATACTCTACCTTCCCTGCTATCCACTTACTAACCTATCATAATATTTGACTTGATAGTATCATTACACATGATTGTATCATTATGTGCTTTTGGTATCATGAAAGATTCAGATGGCATTGGTAGTTTCTATGCTGGTTTTAGTGATTAGGCTACTCAGTATATAAAAGAACAAAAAATGCCATTTTTAATTCTATAATGAACTTGCCTTGGTAGGATCAACACCAAGTAAGCTTTAATACCTCCTGATACTTAAATAGTCTTGGGAAAAAAAGTCAGCTGGCAGACTTGGTCTGAAAAAAACCTTTGGTTGTAAGTGTGGTAAGTATTTAAATCACACATGTATTGCTCTTAGAATGAAATAGACTGGAAACTATCTGCATTATAGTATGCTATGTTTGTTACTCAGGAACAAGCAAATCGGTCTAACCATTAATTTAAACCAAAGTTTTTGTATACAGAGGCATTGCAGATGCTGTGATGGAAGGATCAAGTTCTGCTTGTAAAAAAAGGTCAATGAATCTGGTCAAGTATAACCACAACAGGTCCTTCACACTTGCTGTCCAGGTATCATCTATCAAAGTAGTGTCTAACTCCAATTTTTCTCCAGGAAAGTGTAGTAAGGATATGAGTGAGGTGAGCTTTGACTCAAACAGGAAAACAATGATAATAGAAAAAAAGTCCATAAATTCAACTGTGAATTTAATATATTTATGTTTGAAAAAATTGGTGAGTAGATTTCTGTAGAGGGTGAGAAAACAAATCCATGAGGTATTCTCATGGAAACACAGAAGTCTACAGCTCTTCAATATCATGGCACAATGTTCATTCATATAGGCACAAATAAACAGACTATCTTATTGTTATTCATTTGTATTGATTTCTTTCCTACTCATAAATTCTTTCCAAGAAAATAAGGTAGTACTTTAAGGTGGTCATTGAGTGGTGTGGAAAGTAATATGATAGATGTTTCTGTTCAGACTTAGTAAAAACAAAAGAAAGCTTAGTTCTTTGGAAAAAATCAGATGCTTTGCAAATGAAGAACTTCATTTTATTTGTATAGAAAAATGTGTCACGAGTGCTACTTAACAGATACTGTTAATGCAAAATGTCAGCATATTTTATATATGTAAATGAATATTCTTTATATTTTGTTTACTTTCTTCTTCCAGTTTAGTTTTCTCCCAATGCTATGTGTCCTTTGTATTTCCTACCTAGGCAGAAAGAACCATACAGTCCTCCTGACAAAAAATATGCAGCAGCACATATATGCTCAATATGCACAAGAAGATTTGTGTAATCTTCATTGGAAAAAAAATAATGCAGCAAATATATGAGACTAGATCAGAATGAATTGCTGAAATCAAGTAGAAGCACGCTTTTGTCCAAACCAAATGTCTCATATGACAGTTCCATTATATTAAAAAGGAAAAAGGGGGAGTTTCATGTAATATGATGCAAATCATAGTTCTGTTTAAGGAAGACTTTAGAGCAGTAAATTATGATCTTGTTTAAACTGTGATTTAATGAACTAGAGTACTTCAGAGGCTTAGGTTAAAGCTTGCTTCCTGTTTGAAAATTTTAAGTTTTGTTTCTTTTTTTCTTTGAATAGTTCTTATCTTAATTATAATGTGCCACTGTGACAGTGCACGTGACTAGGAGTTAAGATTAACCCTTTGAAGAGAGGACCTGAATCCTTCATATTTATATGGTTTATCTGTAAAAACACAGACATATGCAGCAGCCAATGCACTTAGTGTAAAGTGGAGTACCCAATAACAACTCATACATGTTGCCCAGAAGTATGAAGGGGTCAATTTTGACCCTCACAAGAAGCATAGGAATTATTTTAATAGAAGGCTCTTCTGGTGAGGGAAGCCTGGTACTGTAAGCCCAAGGAATCTTTTGCTATGTCATTTACTACAGTTATAAATTATTAACTTCTGTGACTTCCTCAGTCCAAACAGGAAGTGCCATAAGATGTCCATGTTAGACAAAGGAGAGTTGTGTGGACAAGCTGCCACACTCCTTATCCCTTACCATGGTCAGAGAGACAAAGCAGGACCTGAACTGCCTACAGGCACCTCCTGCCTACAGCACACCACTCCACTTCTATCATCTCTGGGCACTGTACTTTCCTGAGTTCCCATTCTCTTTTTCCCTCAGGGAATGGTCCTTGCTTTCACTCATGATCAAAAGTGCCTCCTGGTACCTTTGTCAGTATTAATGTCATGTATTAATATGGCAATTGCACTAAAGGGTCAGTGAAGAAACCAGAAACCCAGTCAACTTTTATGTTGTGCTCTATTTATAAGCAACACTTCCTTCATGGGCATCCATTCTTTCCACAGCTTCTACAAAATGAAAAGCCTCTTGGAGGCACAATTTTACAAAAAATATTAGAAAAGTAATTTTTAAAAAGTTTTTCATTTAGGGAGTGGAAGAAAGAAGGCTGTGACTGATCATTTTTATTTTGTTTCTTAGTATATTCAGCCTTCAATACAGTTAAAAAGCCTCAGTACTGTGCAAGCGATGACTTTCTTTTCTTCACTTTTCATTGATAAAATTGACTACAGTGAAACCAATGGTAATAATATCCAGCGATCCAAGCAAAGTTTAAATCCCTCAGAAAAATATGATATATTCAAAAGCTTTGGTTTTTTGTGACAAAATTTACTATTCTTCCTTGTTCTGGGAACATGGTTTCCTTTTGATGAACAGTAGACTCATCTCTTGCTTTTTAAGTTCCTTTCTATTTCAGAAAATGTCTTATAGCTTTAGGAATGCTGTCTTCAGTCAGGAAGAGAACAGGAATGATGAGGGTTAATTAGGTTCAGTCTTCTCATTTCTCTTTCAGAATGGCACAAGCAAATGTCAGAAAGAGATACACAGAGGGGTGTTCAGTCCAGCAGGGCCTTCCTGCAAACCTTTCTTGGCTTCCCAACTTAGCTTTGTATGTTACTTTAGTTTCAATAGGAAAGGATGGTCCTCCTCATATTTTGATCTTTGCTGATGTGTAAGGATTTGTAGTGTTACCTTCAGGCAGGAACCCTTTTGACAGGCCTGGGAAAGAACACAAGTGCTGCTTTCTGGCTATCTGGCTTTTTTCACCTCAGATTTCAGGTTGTTCCAGCATTGTATTTGCAGAAATTTCTTCAAAAAGGAAGACAAATAAAAAACCTGATAAGGGTTCCAATAAATGAGTATGAAAACAGATTTGTTTTACTTTTGGGTGTACTTTTTCAAGAGAAGGGATGCTCAGAAAAAATGACATACTTTTGCAGAATTTTCATATTAAGAAGTGATTGTGCCTGAGAAGCAAAACCACTTACAGTGAGTACTAAACAGCTTGTCTGCTTCTTTGCCTTTTAATCAGAATATTATCCTGCCATTCTTTTCCCTTTGTTGCTGTAAATCTTCACCACACCCTCATACTTTTCCTGTCCTGCCTCTTCTTCTCTTGTTATAAAGGCGCCTTTCACAATTTGCAAAAACAAGTCTATGTTTACACATTTGAAAGGCACTAAACATATAGAAATTTCATTATCTAGTGTTTAGTATTCAAGAAACCAAGCTGTTAAATTTGTATGAGTACCACATGGGTGGACCTTCTCCCTGAGGTTTGTTTTTTGTGTTTTTTTGTGTTTTAATTCATTCTGTACATAGCCAGTATTTAGAATTACTGCTTTGATCCTGAACACTCTGTGAACTCACTGAAAAATTAACTAACCACTTTTTAAAAACAATTGTAAATACTTGTAGTTGTAAAAAAAAAAAAAAAAGAGAGAGAGAGAGAGAGTCTGCCTGCTGCATTTTTATGAGAAAAGAATATTATCATGAAAATACTCAGTCTTGTAATCAATAAACATAACCTTCCAGTGTGTTATAACAGACCTTCATTTATGTTCAGGTTTTACTTGCAAACATTATTGGCTGCATAGCATGAAGGTCATTTTATGGAAAGCACACATATCAGATATGACAAAGGTAACATGCTACCAGAGTACCTGTGTTTCCAGAAAAACGCTATAATAAGCTACTACAGAGTAAAAACAAATAATAATTCTGAACTACATTAGCTTTTCCAAATGTCAGTTTTATGAAGACAGTGACTGAAAAGCAAGCATTATTCCTAGATTTTGTTCTATATACTATTAATATTGTAATAAACCTGGTATTTGGCATTTCAAATATAAAATGAAAATTTTCACTGTGCTTTCACTCTTAGAAGGAAAACAAACATTCCAAGTGGAGCAGTGAGTTCTCAAATTTATCTATCCCTCTCATTTTTATCCAACACTAAGGACAATGTTTTCTGAGGAGAGGAGTTTAGTTTTGTTTTCAACATGGCAGTTCCTTTGAAATATCAGCATCTGGAAACTAAGCAGTTTTCTGGAAATCTCAGCAAAGTATCTCAGCTGAATGCAGCCAGTTTAGTATCAGAGGCTGAAGAACTCTCTGTTCAGGCCAGATGTTTGCAACATCTCTGAAGGTTCTTTGATTAACTGAGGTGAAACCACCCTGTATAACAGGGTCAGCACACACAGGCTTTCATTATTTTCTTCATTTACATCAATTAGAATTATGGAGGGCCTGGGGCTATTCCTGACTTCTAAAACATGATATACTCCTAGGTGATGTTTAAATAGAGCACCAAAAAGACTACATCATATTTCATTAACAAATAAAACTTTTATTCCTTTCAGCAATGACAGCAAGATTTATATTATGTGCATTGCTAAAGTAAGTCATTAACATTTATCACTCAAGGTGGTCAGACTCTGAAGAACTAAAGCTTGGTGTATATCACAATAGTCAATCTAAAGATAGTGAATTTCATTTTTGCACAGACTGCACTTAAGAAAGAATGAACATCAACTCCGGTAGATTTTGTGAATTCCAGATTTCTTTTTATGACAGCTTACTTCAGTGGTGTGCAAACCACTGTTTTTTATTATGGCTCAACTGAAACATGCCTTTAGAAGACTGAAAAAAAAAAAGAAACCAAAAATGAAATTGAGTTCGGGTTCTCTACCTTGAAAGCTAGATGAAAGGAGTAAGTCTGCCACGCATGGAGGTGACATAGTATATCACATGTCAGAATTAGAAAGGTATTCCAGAAGTGAACCAAAAAACATGGTATTGATAATACTGTAATTTTCTATGGTCCAGTGTGTAATCACAGACATCTCTCCTGTGAATGTTGTGCTCAAGGTGAAATCAATGCCACATTTTCTGTTCCTCCAAGTTATTACAGGTCACTATAGCCTTGTCTAGCAAAGCCAAATTTGATGGACTGTTTTATCAACACATACAAGTTAATATCTTGCAGCAAGATTATTGCTGCAAATAGATTGAATATTTGTGTAAATTTTAATAAAATTTTTCTTAATGGTGGAATAGCATGGTTTGCTAAATAACGCTGGGACCACGCTGTGGCTGTAAATTCTCCATGCAAGGCAAAATCTAAATATCCCTTCTCTCGTGTGGAAGGGCTTCTACTTCAAGTTATTTTCCTATGTCCTTTCCATGTCTCTATAACACCCTCTAGCCTCTAAGGCTAGCAACCTTATTGAACTAGTGGATAGATAGTGCTCAAAATAGAAATGGAAATGAGAAATATATATTTTCCATTACTTTTACCTGAAGTAAGCAGTAAAGGCAATGTTATTCATCCATATGCCAGATTGGAATGGAACAGTCTTACTTTGGCATCAGAAAAAGAGTACAGGCACAACCTCCTGATGGTTGTGCCAGTAGTGGCCCAACTGGGCCACCAAAACATCAAGGTGGGATGGGCACAAACCATTGAGAGTTACTTTGTAAAAGGAGGTCTTTAGTGGTTCTGGAGGTTTAAATTAGGGGAGGACCAAGAGGGTCTCACAGAAGTCACAGTAGGTTTTATCTTTTTTTTTTTCCCTTTTTTTATTCCAACATTTGTTGAAATCTCCCATTTTTGAGCAGAAAGTGTAGATTTTTTGCAACAGCTCTGACCAATTGTCCCAAATTTCAAAAATTTGTTCTGTCTGGGTTGTCTATAACAATCACATTTGAATTTGCTTTTTGTATGTTATTTCTAAGCAAGCGGTACTCAGCTTTTCAGTTTGTTAATAGTATAACTCTAATATTCTAAAACAAAGGCTAGTCTACATTTCATGGAATAGATCAGTGATCTACACCTACTCTTAAATTTTGGGTTGTATCAAACATCAAGAATTAGATGTCTAGACTAGGGTGTTGGAACCAATTTCAGGCCTAGAGACAAAGAAAGAGAAAGAAAAATGGATTTGCTTTTGATATGTTGGAAAGAACACAGTTGTATTCACTATAGTAGAAAATCTGATTGAAAAAGATGAGACAGAAGAGTTAGCCCACAAGTAAAAAGAAGCATTGGGAAGGTAAAGAGTGAAAGATGACAATTTATTTCTTATGGTTTTAACAATTGTTCTGCAAGAATATTGGTGACGGTCCTTACCAGAGGAGTCAGAAGCTATTAAAAGCCCTCTCTTTCTTCTGTTAGTGTATATGATTTTGTTTGTTTTGGATACTGCTTACTGTCTTCATATTGTCTAATTCAATTCTATAGGACAACTTGAGAGTTTGGGGAGCTTATGGTCTATTGCTTCCCAGATCTCTGGGGAAAGAAGAGTACTTGGGCTCAGAAATGCTTAATGGGAACCTACTCAAATATATTCAATCAGATATCTTATCATAAACACATTTCAGCCCATGCTTAGCACACAGTTCAGGACTCTAGCCAATTGAGTCATGTCTGAATAGTGTTCACCAGTAGGAAAATGTGTTGCTACTCTTCCTGTGCTGTACTAAGTAAGCATCTTGCAGATTACTGTGACTAAAACCTTTGTTCTAGCAGCTGTAGTTAGCAAATGCTAAGAAAGGACATGCCATAAAATGACTGGAAGCTCTGTGGCTGGTAAATCACAGGTGTAATGCTGTTCCAAATTTCCCTTTGGTTTTAAGATGAAATGAATGTGAAAAATAGATGTTATAGTTGGTAGAGAAATGCTGCATATCAGCTAGATGGGTAGGTTTCTTGTTCTGCCTGTTGCCTTATAAAGGTTGCCCTCAGAATGCAAATCACTTTTCCATGTGATGAGTTACCTGACAAACAGTAGACAGCTTAAGCAAATACAGATAACATAGCAGTTAAGTACTGATGCAGTAAAGATTATCACAGAGTACACTTTTCTCAGTTCATATAAAAAAGTTCACAAACCTTGTCAGTAATTCCCACAAACTATTGTATTTTCCCTGACTTTCCCTTCCATCTCAAAACTTTCTAGCAGCTTTAATCAAACAATGGTTGAATTTGCAAATACATCCAAATACATAGTAGCAGGACTGTACTAGAGAAAATGGCATTTAAACATCCAATTCCTGGCTGGTAATGAACACCAGAGCAGTTCTTGCAAGATAGGTAAAGACAAAGAAAAGCACAGATTTCATTACACACAACAGATATTATAGTTGTGAGTGTACAAAATCTGGAGGGATGGGAGAGGGAAGTGAATTTTCTGCCATATGATGCACTGGTATCTGAAATTATGACAGGATCTTTGCTCCATCAGATACTCTGTGTCCAGCTCCTTTTTGTGAAGCTGGAAAGGATTTATTTTCACAGAGAACTTTGCCCTCAATTGATATTATAATGATTCTTGTAATTTTGGTCTTTCTCTCTATCTGATCTGATATGTTAGATGTTGACAGTAAGTTTTAACATATGTTTCTTCTGTAGATTTTGACAGAGTACTGTTATTTCCTGTATAATAACAGTTTCAATTTCCTGTTCAGCATTTTAGTTTTTCATACCGTGATCACAGAATAAAATCTTTAGGGAAGACTGAATATAGTTTGATCTATAAAGATGGCTGATTAATGAAATGATTAAACTCATTATTTGTGGCTAACAGATAAAGTTGAAATGATTACTCTTTTCTCTTCCTTTTATAGAGCCAGTTTTGTGACTATCAAAACCAAGACAATGTAGTCAAGAAGCTTGTGAGTTTTTAAAAAGTCACAAACATGAACTTAACAGGAGACTTCAATTAAACAATGCTACAAAACATCAAAAAATCATTGCCCCTTATCGGACTTCAGAAATGGTAGAAAGTTATTTTTTGATTGAATTATTCTATAAAGTTTTAGAATGATATTCAAACATTTGTTTTTAAAAAGACCCTCCTGCTAATAGATCAGATATAGAAAAAGAATAGTTCAGATTACCATCTATCATGAGCTGGAATAGAACTGCTTAGCACTGAAACAGTTTAGACACACTGAACTATATCTACACTATGTCCAAACCGATGCTGTACACCAAGAGTAGGTCTATCAGATGCCAATATGGGATACTCCTACAGACAAGGTCTAATGTGGTCCTGTGAGCTGAACACCCATCAGCAGCTAAAAGACAATCAGATTCTCCTTTAAAGCATTCCTTCTTGTTGAGTTTCATCTGACAATAATAAATATTTGTTCTTCTGGACACTCTTTGGTCTGAAACAAAGCACCATAAAAATGTATTCAGAAGGATTCAATTAAAAACCCCACCTGTTCCAAACTAAACAGTGTAGATATATGCTGTACAATACTAGAAAACGGCTCTCTCACAATTCTGAAAAATAATTCAGCATAACTATGGAGGTTAGGATGCCTATTAAATCAGTCTAGAGTTATCATTTTTAATTACCTGCTAGTTTAGATCCATAGCCCAGTAGTAGGTCTTACATAGTTCTTTGAACTGCCACCAGTACACTCAATTGAACATCCTCTGCCTTGCAACCACAATGAGACAATTCATGGCAATCTCAAGACAAACCTTGAAGTCTTGGTGAAGACCTGTTTACCCCAACTCTCGGATGTGATGATGACTCTGATATGCCAGAAATGCACAGGCAGAAACACAATTGGAGAGATATGGCAGTGAATGTTAATTAGGTGCAATCAAGGAAAAAAAAAAGAAATAACTATATGGAGTGAAACATAAAGAAAAAAACCCCTCTGTTTTATGACCTAATACCTCTTCTGTAGAAATGAAAGGCAAAATTTTCACATGAAAACCTTCTGTTTTCAATACAACATTCCTAAGAAGAGTGTGAAAGTTAAAATATGTGTAATCCCTTGGATTTCGTCAGGCCGGTCACATTCTCCAAGTTAGTCATGTGCCTGAGAGTTTGGCTTGATTGTGGCAGACATGTTGCTTTGAAGAATTTAATAAATAACTCTGAATTAACTTATTCAGCAAATGCGATGTATTTTATTGTTTGCGTAAGATCAGTAAGCTAGTCACTATTTCTCTGAATTTATTATTTATTTCTGCTAATTTGCTGGATGTTCTTTAAATTACTGGACCACTCATTAACGGCTCCCTTTATACGTACTAGTAATTTGCTATTTTAAAATTATTTGAGTCTCTCCATATTGATCTTTTTTTCCCTCTCTGTTTGCAAGTGGGTATGAATGTAGCCAATTAAATTTATAGGAACACAACTTCACAGGAACAGCTATTTATCTATCCTTATTTTCACTACTCTCCTGCTATTATTACCAGGATAAATAAGATGATAATCTGTTGTAGAACACCCACGATAGGGCTAGATAAACTGTTGCCATTATGCGAAAGGTACTTTTATATGTGAAGATGTAATGTACAATCTCCTTTAAACAAAGACCAAACTTCTTACTGATGAAACTCCACTAAAATCAGGGAGGATTTTGATCCTAAGCTCTTACGAATAGTGCCAGGGATCACAGATAAACCAGTGACTACATTTGAAGCCCATCTGTTTCTTCCTTAATATATATTTTAAAATAACAGGGGAAAAATGAGATAATATACTTTTTATTTCGTATTACTTAAAATACCTATGTACTTGAACAGTTCAATGCCTTTTGACATTTGTTCTTTAATATATTGCTCTAACCTCCTGCTGTAACTCCAATCATCCTGGTAATAATTCTCCTATGCTTTTTTTTTTTAAATCTTTTTTTAAGCCCACAAGTTGAAAATTTGGACTTTTTTTCAGCTTTCTGACTGCTCACTTGCTTTGCCTTAAGGTCTTTTTCATGGAATACTGCCCTTTAAGACCCTTTAACATTCCGGTTAAACGGTTAAAAGATAGGCTTTCTAATAGTGATAGTGCTGTCTATGCCTTTGTGTCATGCCTCCAGCCAAAATTAGGGACCCATTTCCTTTAGGTTGGCCCAATAATATCACATAAAAGGTTTCTAAAATCAGGATTAAAAGGCAATTTTTCTCCAAACGTTCTTCACATTCTTTAAGGAATGCATACATTTTCTGTCAGAATTTATGCTTTAAATTCTTTCCAATCAGAAGTTTCTACAAGGCGGATGTTTTTGTGATATTACTAGGTGTTTATAGGGAACTTCTGTGCTTTAGAGTGTGACTTTACATGCTTCATTACACAATCTGGATAAGCAATGGCAGGTAGAACTTGAAAAAACACACATAAATGTACCTTCCTTCCACTGAGAACAGGAATTAACCAGCTATTTGCCTCCAGGACCAAGATATAGCCATATCTGAAAATGGTGAGCAAACAACAGAGTTGGACCTCAGAGTAGCTTATGATGAGACTGCAGACCCTCATTGCATGAGCTCTGGCCTTTAGGCTTCTGTTTATAAATCCTGTTGTGGCAAAGCTACCCTCTGATATGAAGTCATGTTTACTTTTTATCCGTCATTGTAATGTTACAAAGAGCTACTGATATTTTAACTCTCTCCTACCTTCTCTCTATGACCGAAAAACAAGTTTCTAGCTCACTCTGAGTTGAGGTTAGTATACAGATTAACCAAGGGATACTAAT
>VWZD01004201.1:5480-38931 GCA_013396695.1 Sakesphorus luctuosus | reverse complement strand
ATGCAGGCTAGTTCAAGACAAAATATTGTAACTGCATACTACTATTAAAAATTATGTATGCACTTTAATGCTCTGTATATTTACTCTCACTGATATGAAACCAAGGTATTTATCCTTAGGAAAGACAAAAAACCCAGGAAATGTACTTTGACGTAAAACATATCTGAACACACCAAATACCATTACTGTTCATGTAAAAATAGGTAAATGTGCAGCTCCAGCTTCATTATTCTGAGATCTCACACACTGAATTTTTTACTGAGAAAATCCATGAATTTTTATTTATAAATTGTTCCTCTGTTTGGAAAGAAAGGGTTGTTATTAGGTTTTTAGGGATTTTTGTTTGTTTGTTTGTTTGTTTGTTTTAAAATTCTGGTTCATAGTTAAAAAATATCTGAAATTGTATTGCAAAAAATGTGTGAGTAGTTATAATTTCTGCTTGTAGCATGGCATGACTCATTGAAATCTTCTCTTTCTCATCCTTTGACTCTATCTAATGTGTGACATATTTCTGTATGTAAGCATACTGTCAGCATGCACAAGTTAAAAACATGGTAAAAGCTTGTTGGTTTTTTGTTTTCTTTTTTTTTTATAAAGTTATGTGAAAAATAATCTAGGTTATTGTTAAAACCAACAGCCACAATTCTCTATGATTTTCTTCATCGATTATCTGCAAATGTTCCATAAAACATATTTTCAAAATAACATATGTATGACATGATTCATTAACCTTTCCACTCTATGAATGGTCCTGCACCATGATTAAGGAATTCTTTCGAATATTGCTGATAAAGTTATGAGTCCTCTACTCAAAGAATGTAGTTCAGATAACCAAAGTAGTCCATGTGGGACTAAAAAACTCCAGGAATATCTTGAAAGGGATCAGAGTTCTGTCCATAACTTGAAAGACATACACTCTTTTTCAGTGGAGTAAGAGAATGTTTTACAACAAATAATAAGGTAAACACAGGATAAGCAGAAGTTAAGTAATACAATGAAACCAAGCTGAGATGCAAGAAATCTCTGCCAACTAGTTCAGGATGGATTTATTAATTTTTCTTCCTAACTTAGACATATCTCTTAATGTAGTTTCCTAATTATTTTGTGCATCTTTCCTTTTTTATGCTCCAAGAATGAAAGTGGAGCATCATGAGCATCCATGCTGTGTAGTTTTTGGTGAAGTTTGCTATTAAGAATGCATCCAAAACTCCTTTGTTACAGAAAACAGTGTGCAGAAGGTTCTTTTCCCAGCACATATTGAATGAGTCTCTTCTGAAAATGAGTATCCTTTGTGTTTGTTTTTTTTTCGATAGATGGTCTTGGGTGTTTATATTCGCTTTGTTTATTTGTTTATTGTATATTTAGTTATACCTCACTAGTATTACAAAAGTGTAATGCTTTCTTATTCTTAATTCCACCATTTAACTGCAAAATTATGCACACTTTGTATCACTCCATCTTCTTGTCTGATTTTTTTATCTGTAAACAAGAATACCTTACATATAATATTTCAAACAGTGAATATTCTTAAATTATGATAGACATATACATACCTGGATTTTTTAGTTATAAAACTGTCATATTTAAACTGCTAAATGAACAGAAGTTTTTACTAATGCCCTGTGAAGCTTCCAGTCACAAGGTGCCCACCACTGTGAAAAGTACAACAGCTTTGTGCACTTTTAATCATCTGGAGAACTAGCATCTTTGTGTACTAATTGTGTTGTAGGCTATGTTACATTTTAGACATTTAACTGTACATCCATATTAGCAAAACTCCAAAAACCATTCTAGGGAGGTCAAATGACAGTTCTGTTGACGGGGTTGTAGCCCCTCTTCAATATGTTATTTTGCTTATAGTTAGTTTTTCTTCATATCCGTATTTTAACTGACAGTTGCAGTTACAGCAAAATCAAAAGTGAGCAATTCAGATCTATAGAAAGCCCTGTGAGACTTAGCTATCAGCCAGAAGCAGTAGAGAGCTCAGCTGCTGCTGGCTGGTAGGGAGGAAGTTTACTCTCCAAGAGTTCACATAGTAGGAATACACAGTTCTCTGCAGGTGCATGAAAATAGCCAGGATGAAATAATATAAACATGGGACTTGTGAGAGATAGGTTCTAACCAACTGAAGTTTCTAGCGTGGTGGTGTGGTAACTCTTTTAGCCAATAAGCTGTAGTCCTAACCCTATATAAACCGTGTGCTATGTGTAATAAAATGCCTCCACTATGAATTTCATAGATTGGTGTGAAGTCCAGTTCCTCCACCATTTATTTTTTGATTACTTTAGACAGTAGTTGTAGAAGTAGCTAAATGATCTTTTAAAGACCTTGTTTGGCAGCAGCCACCACCACACAGTCATTAATTAGCCAACAAATGTTTCCATGCAGCCAACCTGCAGCTGTCAGGATTGCTCAGGAACCAGCAGATAACTCTTGCACTCTCCAAAACAAATTTTCACTGTATACTTTATACAAAGGTAGCCAACAAAACAACCCAAAACAGTGCAAACAGCTTATTTAACAATACCTAAAAAAAGGAGGAGGTAGGTTAGATATCCATCAACTGTGCTGCTATTCATCATCGAGATGTTTTGCAGCAGAAAATATCTCCATGGGTGAGATGTTTTCACCTGATGCACCTTCATTTTCCCTAGATACAATTCTCCATCTTCCAGATTCAGGTAAAGAGTGAACAATTGCCCACATAATTATTGTTTTGATTGAAGAGAATGACCAGGAAAAGAAACCACTCTTCTCCAGAAGAAACCTCCAGGGACATGCTCTTAGCCAGTACAAATTACCTTCTCTCTCCTTTGAGCACTTAAGATTCAGGAAAGGAAAACACAAATCTTTCCTGCAGAGTGACCACAGGAAGAAGGACTCAAAGTAAAGCCTTTGGTGTAACTAATTCACACTTTGAACACTGCTGTGAATAGAGCTACAGGCCAACAGAGCTGCCTGGAAACCCAGCAGCTTGACTCACCCTGACTGGCACCTGCATCTTTAGCACCAAGACATTTTAAAACCAGTAACACTGGCAAATTTTAACCTCATTGATTTTATGGTCAAAGAGCTTTACTGAAAATCTGGCTGTATGCCATTTTTATTCAGTAAAATACAATTGGTTCTCTAGGAAGCCCAGGCAGAGTATTAGTAAGAAAACTGTGTGTTATAATTCAGAGGCACAAACACATTGCTATGTACAATGACATGGAGATGTCATCTTCTCATAGACTTCTCTTTCATTGAATTGATTGACCCAGTATTGAGGGAGCTGAAGTACTTGTATGCTTATTTACAGGTACCAGCATTTCCCACTGTGTACTATTTTGTAATATTTCTGTTAATTAGTTGCTCAGCACTTCACAGTACTACCTTTAATTTCTGCAAAAAATTCTTTTACTACCCTTCTTGCTTTTTATTTTTTTAGGTTTAGCTTCAGTGCTAGTTGCAAGGGTTTGACTCCTAGCACACAAGAAGTCCCCTCATGGTGTAATAGGCACCTGACCCTTTCTGAAAAGATCATAAATCTGAATAAAATATGACTACGTGAATTTCTAAATAATATTTTCTTTTCAAAAGCAATACAAACAAATGCTTCTAGCATGGGACAAGTCCAGGAATATAAAGTCAAAACTGTGTTTATCCAGATAAATACATAACTGTAGTCCCCCATGAAACCTCAACTCAGCCTCTGCACTGTAACCATCCCACTGTGTTCAGTCTCTGACCTTTTATTGATACTGGAAGTGGAGGGCTCTTGAAATTTAAGAGAGCCTGTTTTAAACTCTGGTTCTGAACAGTTATGTGCTTGCTTATACAAATGTCTTGCCTATAACTCATGAAGAGACCCTCTAGCAGAACCTGTAGATGAATTTGCTCCCCTTTGCCTGCTTTTCTGAGTGAAAGTACAAGACGCAAGGCCAATGAATAGATTTCAAATGAATGTCCTTCCAACTAATGTGGTTTTAAATGTATTATATAAAATAACAACTTCAGTGTGAGAAAAAATTATTTCCTTTTCCTGTCTATCAGTGTTTAAAGAGTGCTTTTGGAGAAGAGAGACACGGTTTTGAACTGCTTCCAGCTGAGAACTACAGCTAGCAATGCTTTTTCTCTAGTCACTGGCTAATTACATATTTTTTTAATATTTTGTAGGGGCTTCTACTTTTGCCTCAATCTGGAAGGGAGCCTTTGTGCAGAGGCTGCCTGATTAAATGAAAATGTCTACTACTTTATGTTCTTCATGAGACAGGTAGCAGGATCAAAGCTGACTTACTCCTTCCAAACAAGACTCTGGATAGCAAGAAGGAAAGTGCTGACTGTGGTGCAGACGGAGGAGCAGATGCCAGGAGCAGGAGAGCAGGCACAGCAAATGTCAGTACAGAGGGAGATTAAGTATCATTTCTGCTTTATCCAAGAATCAAATTGATGTGAAGAGTTTCTTTGGATCAGCCACAGGGACTCTATTCCCGACTTGGTAAATGGAGAATAATAATTCTGTGGTTTGTTGGTTTGTTTTATTGCTCTTGTTGAAGACTATAAAGAAAAAACTTATTTCATGATCATGAGCTCTCAGAGAAAGCCTCTGGCCCTTATGATTTGTTTATTTCTCTTTCCATTTTTCCACTTTTTTAAACAAAGCAAACAGCCTTGTAAAACACTAAGACTTTGTAGGAGTCATATATAAGTTGTAATAGCTAGAAATATTTTCAACAGCAAGTAGTACCTCTCAGGACTGCACCTGACATCTATTTAGAGGAGCAAGTGGAGGCTTTGTAGTATATACAGATTTTTACTAGGCTTCACCAGTTTGTTTCTCATATATATATATATATATATGTGTGTGTGTGTGTGTGTGTAAATACCTCCTTTTTCCTTTGCATTTTCTCACTCAAATGAAGTTCACCAGATTTTAGGTTTTTTCACTGTGCATGTTTGGCCTATGCAGACTCTTTTTAGTTTGTACTATGTCATGTAAGGTTTAAAGGAGCCACAGAGATTTACTGTGTCACACAATATGTATTCCCTCTGTATTCACTTGGTTTTGCTTCACTGAAGACTTTCAGTAACACACCTCTTCTATCTATGCACCTGACAAATTAGTGAGAGCACTGTGCCTATCATGATGAAATTAAAAAGAAATACTGGTGTCCAAACATTCCGGAGAAATTGAAAACAAAGCAAATTAGCAAAATCTTTGAAATTGAAATCTATTTGATTTTTTTTTTCCTACATGACCTGGAAGGCACAGGAAAATGGCTTGCTCTGGCAAAAATATCTATTTTCATTGAAACTGGAGGTGGGACAAAGCAGGATTTTAAAAAAGAAAATTATTCTGAGTATTGGGGCTGGAGGGAGATTCCTTTAGTCTCCTTGTTCAGATATAATTTTTGAATGTGTAAACAACTAATGAGACCAAAGGGCCGTTGTTTTTTCCTTTGGAATGCATGTATGATTTCAAATAAATAAAGATGCTTAACAAATGGAAAGATTAGTATTTCTGCACATTTTGAATGAGTCATGCGTGACAGTAGCCTAATTCTTTTTATACAATTCCCGTTCACACAAAGCATGCATTAAACATGAGAAATGCATGGATATTTTTACATATTCAAGACTTTTTAAATGGAACATCAAAACTAGAAAATATTCACAAGGATAGGGCCTTCTGGGAATATACTATTATGTTTTTCATAAGAATAAATAATTCAAATATTTTTCATAATAATTTTTGCTTTCATGGTGCCCTAGCTAAATTATTATTGTAGTCTGGATACAACAGGAATTTAAGAAACTTACCTCTTTAGTCTTGGATCAATTCCTGTATTGAGTGTATGATCTTAAGAAATTTAATCCCAAAATAATCTTATCAATCTAAAAGCTATGGGAGTTATGATGGCTTGTACTAAACCCAATTCTAATCCACGTTCAAATTGTTATGACAAATTATGTGGTAAATTTTTTCCTCTGTCTATCAGAGTAAGAGTATTTATTTGTCTGTAACAGTTTTACCTGCGATGATTACACAGAAATTCCAAAAGGCAACCTGAGACACTCCTTTGGCTTCTTCTCAGGCTGGGTGTCCCAGTGTTGTGATATCAATATATATTAAACCAAGACTTCTCTGTTGTCTTCGTATCTTAAAGAGTTTCCCAGTAAAGTCATATCTGTGCTTCATTTTAATATTTTCCAGCAAGGGGTTGAAAAGACTAAGACAGCTGTAGGGCACAGGTGTTGATGCTTGAAATGATTTATCTCCCCCTTAGTGGCTCTAGCTAAGTAATTGACTTTGTATGCTGTTTTCACCGTGAGTCTTGGTGGGTATTTGGTTAATCTGGGGTCAGCCTTCTTGCAGATGATACTGTGTGACTGCTGAAAAAGTGCTTTTTAGTATGGCTTTTGTGGTTAATATTGTTTAAGGTTTTCTCTCTTAGCATGGAATATGTTTAAATAAAATCCAGTGTTAGGGATGCAGAATTCTTTTTGTCAAATTTTTCTTGAAGTGAACTTGGAAAAGTCTGTTTCTGGGACCTGGCTTCCTACATGATAGTGTTCCTCAGAAATTCATGAGTAAATTTACTCTGCCAATTGCACCAACAGGCAAACTTATAAAAAGTGGTTCCCAGTTCTCTATGTTTATGTCCCATTATGTTCCTATACCTCATGGCACATTGTATCTTGAGCTTTGTTAAATCTTTTAATTAAAACATGTTAACAAAGCCTAAGAAAAATAAATTAAACTACTCACAAGAAAATTAAATTGAGAAGCTAAGCTCATTTATAATTATTGTATTTCAATTAGGCTTTACTAGGGCTGGGTGAAGGGAGAGATAAAAAGAAACTACTTTGATGTCTGAGTTTCATAAATATTTCCAGTGTCCTGTTTGTGAAGTCCACAATATTAATGATAACATTTTACTGCATGCAAGCTTTGTCATGCCAATTACTATACTTAAGAATTCACTCACAGTATTACATCAAAACATGTCAAGGCTCAGCCCCTAGGTTTGTAAAGCAGGTTTTCTGCATTGCACTTAGTGGAAATACAACTGCTCACACCCCTGATTCACAAATTTAATAGACTTTTATAGTTACGTTGTCTCAAATCCTGATTCTTTCACTTATAGAATATTACCAGGTGACTCCTAGATAAGGTCCAAATCTCTTAACTGGATTAGAGCATATTTAATAGAGAGTAAAAGTGTATCTTATTTCTAACTAATAGTCATCAAATTTTGGCTTCAGTTTATCCATCCTATCATCTTCTGCTTCTAAATTAAGAAGTCATAAAGTATAAGGAATCTTCTAATGATGCACATATTTATTGTCAGTGACCTCTTCATGTTTCTTATCACCATACACTAGTTTTCCAAAGATTTAAAGTGTAAAAATTCTAAATCCTTTTTTTCACAACTCAGTCCTAATATTTTACTTTTCTGATTGGTTCATGAAGGAAAATGTATTCAATTGGAAGCCCTAATAATGCTAGCCAGGTCATTACATGGTATCTTCTGTTTGCAAGAGCTATGCTTTCTAAATTACAATAATTTAAAAAATAATTAGCAACAAATTACCATACAAAGGAAGTAGTACCAATCATTTTGAAACTACATTTCTTTTTCCATCCAAAATTTATGACTGTAAAGATGAAATAACTTCCAACAATTGTCACTGATTTTTGTCCTGAGTTTCTTAACTCTTCGAAGGTAATGCTTTTTACAACTGTGATTCTTTTTTAAAGCATATGGAATCACCCATTCATTTTCATAGGGATGACCCTAGATGAGCTAAGTTAATGATGCACATATGTACGTATGGAAACAGATTAGAAGGCTGTGTATTTTTCATCATACCACTATGATGATTAAAAAACCAACCAACTAAGCGCTTTTTTCTTTCTTTCTTTTTTTTTTTTAAATCTTTAATTTTATCATAAAATCATTGATTTCTTTCCCCATCGAGGGAAGGACATTGAGTGATTCACTCAGGTTGTTTGGGTGAATTAGTTCTAATGAATTTCTGCCTCATCATATTTATCTTTCTAATAATCATTTTACATTAACACTCAATATTTTTAGTTGCCTATATTGTAATGTGGTGTAGAAATTAGTGGCACAAGCAGTAAAGACACATGATGATAGAAAACTGAGAAAAGAATCTGGGATATTCTGTAACAGATGTATTCACTGATGGCTAGAAAATATATCCTTATATGAGAATAAAAACAAGCATTCCCACTCTTTAGTCTTATCAAGAAAGTTTTTCACTTTACCATTTATTTTTTTCAGGTTGTATTAACTATAACCAATGCTCTATCATTCTTTATCTCCACAAAGTGCATGTTACATTAAAGAATTTCAAACTGTAGCATTGTTCTACAGGATTAAATATATCTCTTTTTTTCCTACGTAGTTTATTACTTCCTTTTTTCAGTGAGTGGGATGAGCAATGATCCCTCAAGTGTTTAAATGCCATTGAAGCTGCTGCCTCAGCACACAATAGTTTCTCTTACAGACACACTTACTACAAAAGAATGGGTGAGGAAGTCTGGGCTCAGACCACATGCAGCTGATGGCATTGCTGTCCACTGGAGAAAAGATACACACAGGAAGTGTTGGTTTAACATACCAGCCAACAAGCTAGGCTTAGTCTAAGTTCCCCCTCCTCCAGCTCGCCTTCCGTGTGTGTCTCTCTCTCCCTTTGTTAGATTCACACATTCTGCTCTTCCAATTGCTTTAGCCCGAAGCAGTTGACATTTACCCCAGCTAGATAATCGAGGAATAACATTTGCGTTACAGTTTAACATGACCTCTGCCTCTACAGCTCTTTTTAGATTACCTTCCCCCTCAAAAAATGGTTGCTGACACCATAGTGAGGCAGGAGGTGGGAAAAAAAGAAAAGAGAAGCTTATTATTGCATGGCGCAGTCAATGTCATGAGAAGCTGCTCTGCCCTTTTCAGTTGTGGGTGAGCAACTATTAAGGAAAAGGTATTAAAAGGAGGAACAACTGTGATGTGAGGGACACACAGGTTAAGCTCAAAGCAAAGGTTAATGGATTGACTGTTACCTGTGTATGAGGCTTAATGTTGGTCTATACACAAGAGAATTGCTTCGAGGTTGTATTTTTTCATGAAACTAAATTAAAGGGCTAATTTATTCCAGCATAAAGGAGTGAGATGCTGCTGCTGCTGTTGTTGTTTTAATACACAAGGACACATTTTTAATTCAAAATGTTTGCTGTTTATTTACAGTACAGTGAGGTATAAGGTGATTGTGCTTGTGAAGAGTGAAAATTGGAGTGTTTGGCTGAAGTACTCAATTAAATCTTAAAGAGAAGAATTTTAATGTTGTACAAGGAAATTAGACAAAGTTTAGAGTAATAGTTCAATAGTCATATTAGATTTTAAATGCAAAAATTTTTGTTTAAAAAGAATGCACTTCAAATAGAAAGAAAAAATTGTATTTTCTGAACAGCAGAAGAGAAAAACAATATTTTCTATAGATCTGTTTTTCATATTTAAAATACCTTTCTATATTATTTATAAAATAGATGGTAGACATCAATGGCTGCAAATTCTTAGAAGAGTTTCAAGTGAGTATATCAGCATTTAACATACATAAAGATTTTTAAAAAGTGGGACAGGAGTTTCTTGTTTGTAAATTACTCCATCAAGTTAATGTCGATACGGTAAAATCAGATTTTCTCCACTAATCCCCAAAATAAAAACAGAACAGGTTGATATATTCAATATTTTGCTGGGGTAATTTTGTTTTGGTTGTTTTGGTTTTTGGTGTTTTTTTGGCTATGGCATCCTGAACATGCAAAAAAAAAAAAAAGCTAGTATTTATAATGTTTATATGGCTGTCACCAATTCAGGCAAATTATTATGGTATAGAACTAATCACCTTGACTTCTCCCTGTGAGCGAGTATAAGTAAAATCTTCTTGTCCATAGAAGAAACAGTGACAGAAGACAAATGCATTTAAAATGAAAAGAAATTATCAGGTTTAGGCCATCTGTGGATTCTGAACTTTGGCTGTTTCATCATGATCAATTTCATTACCTAAACTTTTCCTTGAACACCACCTTCCCCTTGATTAAATCATGTTTTCAGGGAAAAACTAAAGATGTAATATCTGCATGAAAGTTAGAAGCAAACAAAAGAGGTAAATGAGCCAAATATTAAAAAACTGTCACCTAAAACTTACATCCTTTTCTTACTTGCTTGCAATTTTTGGAGGGAGGATCACCAAAAGAAATCTAGAAGAGTGTTCCAAATAAAAAGTAATTAGCAATATGTGGGTTTAGTAGAATAACAGCTTTCAAACTACTGACAGTTTAAAAATGTCTTATTAATGCCTTCCTTAAAATATGTCCTATTGTTCTTCTTCTTTGCTAATGTTGAATCATTTCCTAACATTCATTTTTAGGTATTTTGCCCAATTTTATTTTAAATTTCTCAAGTGACTTTCAGCATTTTCCATGGGAGACTGTTGTGAAGCTTAATATAGTCTACTGTCCAGAACTTATTTCCCAATACTCATTCTATATACCCTATTATTTCAAATTATTCTTTAGCACAAAGACTGCATTATATCCTCACGCACTTATACCAGCTGCTGCTGGTAAAATTGTGTTATGAGCAATTGTTCACACCACAGTACTCTAATCCTTACTTATACCCAACATGAGTCTTAATTATCACTTTCTCACACTAATTTTTTTATTTATAAATGTATTATTTCTTCAATATTTGTTAATTAAGCACAGAAAACTACCATATATACTCAGCTAATACTCACATTTAAATTAATGACTGAACTCTTTTTTTTTTTTTTTAATTCAAGTCAGTGGCATTCAGCCCAGACACAGATTGTTAGATGAGACACAATGCAATATAAAAAGCTCTGTAACTATTTCCCTACTGTAAGAGGATAATGTGATATAGTTCATAAAAAATGAATGCCTCAATGTTCAATTTATTTTTGTACTTTAGGAACTTGTTTATGCAATTTGTGATTCTTCCTGTGGCCTTTCAGACTCCAGTGAAGAGACTTTTTCCAAAGGGTTCTTTTGGTCACAGAGCCGTACAGTTCTGGAGATAGTAGAGGATTTCTGAAAAGCAGCACTTCATATGGGCAGACAACTTGTCTCAATGCTAATATGAGCACCAGACGTGATGTAGATGTTCCCCTACAAGAGAATTATGCGGTTGATGGGTCATTCCTAATACTGTCTCAACCCACTAGATGCAATTCCTTCTGCCTATCAAAGGATCATAAGGACAAGCGGAAACTGACCTGTATTTATGACCAATCTTACAGAATAGAAATTTACAGAATATTCTGAGTTGGAAGGGATGCACAAAAATCAAGTCCAACTCTTAAGTGAATGGCCCTTACAGGGATTGACCAAGACTCTGTTTTTGAAGGGTACTATCAGATGACTTTGCATGTGAGTCTTTTCTAAAGTGTGACATCAACCAGAACATTGTTAAAAGTTAAACAGAGAAAGAGGAAGAAAAGCCTTAACTGATACACAATAAGAGATCCTGCCTGAATAAGATGTAAGAGCAGTTTGCTTACATTGGCTGCTAGGAAGCCTACAACTGCTGAAGACTGTAACGTGTTTCCCTGCTGCTCCAAGGTACAGGGGAATGGCTATAATCAAGCAACAACAACCAGCAGACTATGAAATGAAAGTTAAAAGACAAAGCTGCAGCTCCACATGCTCCTAGCTCAACTCTTATTGGGCTGAAATAGGACAGTCATGGAAAAGAGACTTCCAAGACTGTGGCTTCAAAAATCCTTGTTCTAAAGTCCCTCCTTGACCACCTTCACCCCTATCTTCTTGTGTTTCTTCTCCTGCCAGTCCTCTCTTTCCTCCTCCCTCTTCTTTTGCCTTTCCCTAGCCACTGTTCCACCAACCAGTGTCCCTCATCCTCTCCCATCCTCTCAGCCCCCCAGTAACACCCTAGTATCCCAGACTGTCTCCCCATCACCCATGTAGTGCCAATGGGAAGCAAAGGCAACTGGAGGCCACTCCCAGCCACCTCCACCTGTGGTGTCGATCTGGATTCAAAACATCATCATCAGGGATGGGGGGGAAAAACAATTGCTTTTAAACACCTTATTTTCCAGAGCAGTTCTTTGGTGTGTTTATGAGATAAAATTAATGACTGTAACTCCCACCAAGAATGACTATACATGCTGTTTCTCTGCATACAGACAAATTACACCCATCCCACAAAACCCAAGAATGCTGTGTACTTCCAAGATGATTTTACATATAATGCAGCTGTGCCTATAAACAGTGACAGGCTACAGTATTTCAAAGGTAGGCTTAAAAGAATGCTGAGCTGGTCAATGCCATGACAGGCAGGACCATGCATCAGGATACTACTCCAGTCACTTCTGATATGACAGGAAGAGGACTGATGATTGATATCTGGGGAATCTGGGCCATGACATGGCTTGCAATTTCCAGACATCAAAGGTAGAGAAAACCTGGTGGGAAGCCACAGGCAACTCTCACATGTTCCTGTGCCAGCAAACTCACCCTGTTGATCTCTCGTGGGATTTGCTGAAAGATGTATAGAGGGATGGGTTGAAGAGGAACACGTGGAGTCAAGTGAGCGCAGTGAGATGGCAGTGTAAGCTATGCCTTGTGATTCACCTTCTGCAGGAGTGCTGTGCATCCAGAGCTCAGCAGCAAAGAGGACACTGAACAGCAGTAAGCAATGATTAGAATTTACCCTTGGCTGATTATGCTCCAACAATTTGAGTTAAATACTCCTCGGGTTACATCTCTAACAGGATAAGCTCTGCTGCACTTTGAGTAGTAATATCTCACCAAATTATGTAGCGCTTAGAGGAACCAGGTCGCATGTTCATACAACAACTGCAGAAAAGTTTGTGTTAAAAGTGCAAGATCTGGCGTTCCCATCTTTATGTGAATAACACTGTGAGTTGAAATCTGTTCATGGGCAAATCATTAGGGTGAGTGGCAGGTTGAACTCTCTGGCTTCTGCTCATGTATGACCAATATGGATGCTCACCTGCAAAGAAATGTGTCATCTAAATCTCCTCAGGCAACCTTCCTGCACAGGAAGGCCTTGTACTGCCATACCCTGAGCAGAACAGCAATGTTTTAAGTACTAAAATAATACAAAAAATGTGTAAGCTATAAAACATTTGAAATTGCATTTGTTTATAAGTTTCCATTCACTTTTTTCCCACCTCCCAGCTTCCTTTACTTATTTGTGACAGCAATTACTTTAAAAACTACAAATGGGGAAATAAAGTTGAGCTAGTCTCTTAGAAACCAAAAGGAAAATATATTGGGAAATTTGCTATTTACCCGACCCCTATTTGTATTTGGATTGTTGTCACACAGAATGAGGATGAAAATAATTTTTTATCCATTTTTCTGTGCAGGTAAATATTGCAATGGTTGGTTTGGGGTTTAGTTTAACAGCACATGAGTCTGTATCTTTCCACTGGATACATTTATTTCAAGGTACTTAGAAGCTGACTTTTATGAGATTATTTAGTCAGTGATTATTTTTTTTTTGAGAAATGTGTCCTTTATCCCTCTCATTCATCCACTGCTAAGATATTTCTGTTTGTCAGAATGCCTCCATTTCTGATAAATGACTGAAGACTGACTGCTACACTTTATTAAAAAGTAATAACAATTTTTGTACGCACCCTTCACATTGTAAGGGGGGGACCATGAATCAAAGGACACTGCCTGTCTGGGCCTGATAAATGCATCGTTTACCAGCTGAGGAGTTATTTAGGACTGGCTATTAATTTAAATCACATTTATCTTCCCTGAATGGGGGGAGGTTGCTGTGATAGGACTGCGAATGACCAATAGTGCAGCTAAGTGCACATTATTTATTACTACCGCCTGCAAAGCACTGCACAATATGTTAAAAAAACCCAGTGCCAATTACCATGGTTAATCTAGTCAGGGCAGTAACAGATTTCTTCCTAACACAAGCCAATTTCTACACTCATACTTTTGAATCTCTAGAAAGTCAGTGTTTTCTCCAAATTCCTGATGATTAAAACCAGTTTATTTATCCTTTCCTAAACCATGATAGGCAGTACCAGCATCCTTCAGTTTATTCTTCATTTTGGAAAAAAAGGAAAAAAAAAAAAGCAAAAGCTCCCCAGTCTTTAGACATTTAAGAATATAAATTTTTGAGTGCAATGAAGTCATGTAAACCATGCCTTCTAGGAGATTTCTGAGTTTTGTTCCAAGGTATCTGAAGAAGAAGAACTTTGGTGAGGCTTAGGGAACAGTTTTGCAGAACTTCCATGTAACCTACTCAGAAAATTTCAAACATAGAATTAAAGTAACCATGAAAAAATCATCCTACATGGAACTTAGTAAAATCCAGGGTATGAATTCAGCATACCACATATGCCTAAGTGATATAGTCATCTATCCCTTTTTGGTGTGAGCTAAGGTAGTCGTTGTCATGGAGTGTGCCCCTGAAATTTTTAAGTGTAGCTAAAGGAAATGGCTGTTGAAGAACAGCTATGAATATGCCTTAAGTGCATCTGCAGGTGTGGATGGTCACCTCCTGAGAACTTACAGAGGACAAGAAGCTCCTAAGATGGACAACATGGCTCACATCCCAAGTAAAAAACAGAGAACAGAGGTACAATAAGGCAGATACAGACATGTGGAGAAAAGAAGGAACTGGAGACACTGAAACCATAGTTCTCCTTACTTGCAAGAAAATACCAATGACAAAGATAAAAACAAAGCATTGCTTTATTTATCAGCAATCATTTACATTCACACTCACTCCTCTTGTTCCACACCTATGATAACGCTAGAGTCCCTTCTGGAATTTAGCAGAAATGTTGGGTTTGGTTTTGGTTTTGGTTTTGGTTTTGGTTTAATGCTGGCTGGTTGTTCATCTCCAAACAAAAACTATTTTTTCCCACTGGCTATGAAAATCTTAGTTATAAGCAGGTTTCTATAGAACTGCACTCAAAAAATAGCACCGAGGTAGTGGTGGTAGTTGCTGCACCTGCAGAGTTTTATCCTTACTTCACACTCTGATAAGTTTGTCACCACTGTTTCTTTGCATGTCAACAATCCTATAACAGGAATCACAGCTAACTAATGATTACCAATGTCTAATACTATCCAGTGTTAGGTACGAGTAATGCTTTTCTTGCATGCTTGTTGCATCAACTCCTAGTAGTAATTAAAGGTTTATCATTAAAAGCAAAGGACAAGTACTGAACACCATGTTTGGACAAAGTGTTGGGTTTTCCATCCCATTAGCCTGAGAAATAAGCAGGATGTTTCCATGCAATTAACCTTAAAATAAATAAACAGAAATGTGAATAAAAATATACAGGCATATTTTAAGAGAGGTTTTAGTCTAACAAAGTGTTGTTAGTATAGGTCCCTGGAAGTCTGAAGCATGTGAATTAGACATTAGGCCTTTACAATTTTTTTTTAAACAGTGACAGAAATTAACTGAACAACTAACCAGAGGCAATGTTTGTTTTTTTTTCCCCTTGAGTTGTATCTGATACTCTTATTCAGCCACATAGCAGGAATTAATCAGGACATTTTATCAAAGAAGCTTTTAATATTTGTCTTCTCACTCCTAAGTCTATAATATTCTGGAAATATACCTTTCTTACTGGTATAAACCTCCTGTTTTTGCTAAGAGGATTTGTGGCATAGCTTTGGAATCTAGGGCTTGAAGAGAATGTGGGAACTAAATCTAATACCATGCTCTTGCAAGCAACCATATTGTAAAACTTTTTACACTGATCAAACTCCGCCTTAAAAGCAATTAGTTTTTTTGTTCCTCAGTCCCTGCACCCTTACCATGCTTAGGAAGTTTTTCCAGGGAATGATTGCTGGGTTAGATGATATTCTTTTTTCTAATTTCCAGCATAAATATACTTGCCTATTTCTTTACATGCCAAAGCTTAAATATGTCCCTCCCTCTTTCCTGTGTTTATCTTTATATGTATTTATAGACAACAATCAAATCTCCTTTAGGCTCTGGTTTGTTAGGCTAAGCATGCAAAATTACATTTTTGTCTTTTTGATATTCAGATACCAGATCTTCTTAATTGTGGTTCTCTGTGTTGTTGCCAGTAATACTTCATCTTTCTTTTAATAGGTACATGATCTTCAAGATTAGATTTTATTAGGGTGTTGGATGGTGATATTAATGCTTTCTTATTCTTTCTGGAATTACCTCCATACTCTACCTCAGAAACATCTTTGCCTTTTTTCACAGTTACAGCATATTGGCAGCTCACGGTCATGCTGTGATCAACTAGAGAGTTTAGGTCACTCTCTTCTTCGTGATTTCTGACAGATGAGCTTTCAGCTTATAGCAGAGTATTCGTGTTAGTCCCTGAGTGACTGACCTCGTACTTTGTGCTATTGAATTTCATCTTACTTCTATTCCTGTCGATCTCAAGGCTATCTGATTCTTTCAATACGATATCCTGATCCTCCTTCGTACTGATGATGTGTCCTAGCACTGGTGCTATCAGTACTTCTGTGCACTACTAAGATCCCTAACAGAAGTACAACCACTGCCTTACTTAAATGTCTTAAAATAGGACCATACTCCAGACTGATAACCTCCTTTTTGCACACTCTAGTCACCACTCTCTTCAGTCAGCTGTTTACCCACCTTACAGGTATATATATACATATATCTCTCCTCTAAAAATCTTCAGCTTCTCCAGCTTTACCAGTTTTACTGGTCTTCTTACTTACACCATGGTTTTAATGTTTGGTATCTGAATATCTTCCATTTGTATGATGCTAGGGATGCAAGGGTGGATTCTTGTGTTCTTTTGTAACTGTTCCTTGGAACTCAATTTTGAAATGACTGGCTTACAACAGTGTTTCAGGTAGCTCTTCTAAGAGTATGGACCTGGACCTTTATGAAACTCTGCCAGGTAGAGAGAGCAGGAATGGAACAGACTGCCTGGTGGGACTGCAGCTTTGTATCATCTGAGAAACAGCAATGAAAAAGCACACAAGCATTGAAGTGAAGTTCAACAGAAGTCCACCCCTCAAATATGTGGCAAAAATCCCATACATTGCTTTCAAATTTTAAGCTATCAGGCATACTGATAGGCCAACCCTCTGTCAAAAGCACATAATAGAATTAATATTTTTAGATCAAAAGCTGTTATCATTTCATATAGCTTTTCATAACCTGGAGTTGTACAGATTGAATATTCAGGGCAGGAAGATTTGCCCTGAAGACTTTGCATGTCAATCATTTGTAGTGCAAAGAATGGGTCATATTCACATTGGGTCACATTTTACTTCACTTACTAGAAATTCCCCAACCTAATATTTAAGCTGTGTTATGCTAAAAAATATTTTTGATCATGTCTGCCATGTTATGACTCTAAGCATTTTGTTTTCTACATAGACTATAGAAAAGTCCTTGACCCAGTTAATCCTCAGGCTCTGGTCTTTCTCTGAGTAAAAGATACTCAGAAACCTCTACAGCTAAACACAGAAGATCACACTATTTGTTTTATTACTTCAATTCTTTCCTTTTTATCAAGAAACATTTGTAGGCGCTCAGTCTGTGCTACTTCCTCTGTTTGCGCTGCAGGTATTCAAAAGACAGTCAGTCTTAATTATCCCATCCCCCTTCACACATCCCCACACCCAATTAATAATGTTCAGTGATGTATGAAGCTGAGTTTACATTAATGTAATATTTTAATACATTAAAGGGGTGCACATCTTAGGCATTTTATAAATAAATGTCACTAATTTATAAATACTTGTGCCACTCTGGGGATGACAGACTGTGAAGGGGAAAGGACAACAGGGGTGCAATCCTCTCTCTTCCCACTCCCATTTGTAGATCCTGGGGATGCTCAAAGAGATCAAAGCTTGCTCTTGCCAAATCCCAGGACATGCAGCTATTACTTATTGTGCACAGTACAATATAGTTTAGGCTCAGAAAAGGGCAGATCTGGAACTTAATCTTTGCTACCACTCTTATAGAAATTGAGGTTTTCTCTAAATAAGGAAATGACAAAGGTTCAGATACATCAGAAACAAAGTTTCTCTGTCAAGCCATATTCCTGATGTCTTTTCAAAGCCTGGAGCTCTGTAACACAGACAATAAATATGTGTTTCTGCATGTAGGTACCTGCAAGATGGAAAGGTTTTAAATTCAAAGTCACAGTTACCAGACCAATGAAATGAAGATTATCAGTCACTTAAATCACAGTTAATTTGAGTTAATGTCTGAATTTAATTCTACATTGCAACTTGGGGTGAGAGTAAAATAGCACAGAAATGCATAAAAAGAGAAATCATCTCCAGATAACGTTTCAAAAGTAGCCATTTACGTTGTCTGGCTTGCTTCTGAGCCTGACTTGTACATGTATGGGGAAAGTCAACAACTTTGGAACTTCACCTGTTTTGTTGTAATTTCTACTAAATTTCCAAGAATTCTGAATAATTTTTATTTAATTTATTATTGTAAGACTGTACATTTCTACAACAGGAAATTATCACACTTTTGTAGAGTCTAGCACATGTATAACAATAGCCATAAATGCTTCTCCAAACCAGGAGTTAGGTATATGACATAAGGAAGAAAATGAAACATTTTTAAATATAATGCCTTAAAGTACAAAGAGAAAAAACCCCAACAAACTGATATATGCATAAGTAATGAATATTCATCTATGGTAGAGACAGCAGATTTTTTAGCCTTTTTACAGAAGATTAAATTGATCTTTTTCTTTTTTCTTCCCCTCCCTCCCCCCTCCCCCCAGTCTATAGGTGACCTCTTCCATCTTTGTTTTTTAACAAGTCAAGGAGAGCCTTTTAGTTTTAATTCAAGCTCAAGGTGAAGATTCTATACAGGTCATTGTATGAACATTTGAGGAGTTCTGTTTTCAGTCAGTGTCTACAGTCCTTTTCTCCTGCTGCTTTTCCTGTGAGATGGTCTGAGAATATGCAGCTGCATTGTTCTTTTTGGGCTATGTTTGCAGACTATTTCTAGCCCACATCAATGCAATCCAAATAATCCTCAGAAGTTGCTTCATTATTTATTAGAAAAAGCAATCTGGCATGCGGTCTGTTATCGACAGCTGAAATCCAATACTCAAAGGTCACCAAAACAAATACCAGAAAGAAAAGGTGTTAAGGCAAATAAAAATACACCTTTTTAATTTTGACTGAATTGATTAAATAACAATTGAGTGGTGTCACAGGTCATAAGGCTTTGAGACATAAGGTCAGCTTAATAGAAAAGAGCCTGGGGCCATGTCACAGGGTATGCTCTGAGGTCTAGCACTGAGGCCACATCATTGTGCTTGCTCCTGCCCTTACCCCATGTAGTCTGAAATGAAGAAATGCCTAAACAGAATAGAGAACAGTCTAAATAGACCAGTGCTTATCGCTGAGGGCTACCCCCTGAGTCAATGCTGTTTAGAACTGATTGCTTTATTTGAAGTGGGAGTACTGGGCATCTCTCAGTAAACATTTTATAAAATTCGGTAGGCTGAGGAAAAAAAACCCAAAAAAAAACATTAAAAAAACCCCCAACAAATCAAGAAAATGCTTTCTACACAAGTAGTACTCTATACTATATGTACATCTCATTACAGTCCCACAGTTCAGCCTAGATATTTCAGGAGTGAGAGGAAGTGAGTGAAGTAGAAAATTAAACAGTTTAATACACTAAAATCAAAAGAACTTTCTATGTGATTTTGAGGATGATGAATGGTCCAGTGGTTTATACACACCAATATATTCACACTAACATAATTAAACCTAGACCATTTGGTAGTGCTTGGCTTTTTGTATGCTAAATTATTATGTTCCTAAATATAACTATCCCAGGGAATCTACTGCTATACAATTTCATACTTTCAGATGCTGTGACTGAGCATTTTAAAAGGGCTTGACAATTTTACAATTAATAATACATCTTAGTCTCTCTCTAGTTTAACCACTTACTTAAACCTATGTCCCATCAAAGTATGAGAAACCAACTACAACAGCTTCAGCAGGTTAACTGGGACACAGCATGTAGGAAATTCAGTACAGGAAAGTAAAAAGTTGCCTAGATTATTTAACACTTTCATGACTATCTGCGGGCTCCAGCAGAGACTATGGTATATTCTGTAGCTTCACCTTCTAGCACTCTTCTCTCCAAATTTCCCTGTGTTATAGCCACCTTGGACTGAAGTGTATAACAATATTTCTCTATGAAAGAGACCTGATCTGTAAAGATTGTCTTTTTCTTGAATGGACATATATAGTGCATTTTGGTTCACTGATGCTCCAACATCCTTTTTAAAATGAGCTCATGCAATTCCCTATTATTCTCAAACTTCCTATGGCAACAGTGTTGTTAAACTTTGTTCTAGTTTTGGGCCTGATTTTATCCCATTTCATGAATGGCTAAACTTTTGTTGATTCTCAGGACAATGATTATGATATTCACCTATTATTTAGATTTTAATTTTGCACATTAGTAAAATGACTCACTACACAACTTGAGCCCTGGAAATTTCTAGAGTCTACTTAGCTTTTACTTTTTCAAAATAGGTCGTAATCTATGAAAAATGTAATATTATTCACAAACTCCCCCAAAATTTTAATCTAGTTATACAACTATTAATAAATTATAATTTTCAAATGCAAAAAGTATTTAAGGAAATAAAATATGGGATCAATTAGATGACAACAGTCAGTGTCCCATATGACTTCATGGTGGAAAGAATGCTTTTTAGCACTGAGAATGTGACACTCCTTTTAATGTATTTTCTACTTAATGACAATTTTAGTTGTCTAAATTTGGAAAAAATAGCTTTTGTTTTAAGATTGCTAGTCTACCTATTTTCTATATTTCTTGTCCTGAAAAAGTCTGTTTCCTTTTCAAACAGTTTATTTTAAGAAATAACACATGGCTTCAAAAGATAGTGCTTTAAAATGTTATTATACAAACAGTGAAGTTCAGGACCTACTCTGTCTACAATCATCAAAAACAAGGACTTCAATTCACAGAAATCTTTATCAACAGTGGTAAAGCCTATAAATCACTCAATGTTACAGAAAATGTTTAGTACTCTTAAGAAAGGAGTTTGAACAACATCAACTGTAGAGACCGTAAAAACATGAAGATGCATTTTACTAAAACACCTGTGCATGCAGCTTTCAAGTACCTGGACATAGACAGAATAAAATCTAAGGCCTACACGTGAATGAAATAAAATATTATATATCAAATTCATTTGGAGACTTTGTTTCTGTCTGTGGAAATTTCTTCTTAGTTCTGTGTACTCTTGTTCTGTAGATAGTGCTGGTTTTTGTCTACATGTAGAAGAAGATTGGACTGCAGCCCTTTAAAAAATCTTTCAGACTGGTGACATATCATCTACAATGGTGGATGGAAAATGCAATGGAAGAAAATGTATGTCAATGTGCAGAAATAACGCACAGATGTTTGATGGCTGGAATGTTCCTTCCCGTGCAGCCTGTACAATGTTCTTCTGGACAGCTGCTGTTCTCTGAAGTAAGGCAAGACTCCCTACCAAAACCCATGGCCAGGAAAGGGTCAAGGAGGAAACACGAAGTCCTGGCTCAGGAACTACCTGAAGGTCTCTGATCATTCACAAAATAGGGTTAATGTAAACAATCTTAGTTCCCAATAAAGCTGAATTTTCTATGTCCTGGCGCTTTGCAGGTTTGTATAAAAACCTTCATAACTTCTGAACTCACAGTGGGACTTTTGTTGGCAATCTAGACAAAAAGTTAGACAACTTAATGTCCAATCTAACATCTCTACCTTCAAATCTTTCTCTTTTGAGGATGAACTGAAACATATGAACACAAAGGCTACGTACCCCCTACCCCATCTTCACTTTCCAGGCTGGAAAGCATGGCTCTAGGGACTTGTACTTTTTCTGGATTCAGGCAGAACATTCATTATCTGATCTATTTTCTCCCTAGCATGGTGATCTCAGTCCGTTGTGAAGACTGGGGAGATATAAGCAATTTGCAACAATTCTGCAACACTTCTTGTGTGCCAGCAGCCTTGGATTAGATGTATGTATTAAATACACGAGTTTTAAAAAAACTGAGCACATAATAGTTTGGGTTTTCTATAAGGATGGGAATTAGGTTCTTGTACTTCTGGTATTGACCTGTTTGTTATAGTGTCTGATTTTAAGAGTTTTAAGTGATTTTGATAGACTGAGATGACTAGCTTCAAATAATTGGTCGTCTCTACAACAGGTTCCCATTAGACATATTCAAAAGTATTGGTTTAAATCAGGAACCATGAACTGAACTTCAATCTCCTTGGTTTGCTTATTTAAATTTATTAACTGCATTATTTAACCTCTCACATTCTTAGTAATGTATTTCAAATTACACCTTCGATCTGATCTAGTGTTAAGCTAGAAAGTCTGCCTAATGGTTAGCATTTACGCTGAAACACTGGCAAAAATATTCTTAACTTCGCGCTTTCTGGCTCATATTCCTCATTCCTATTTTAAAATCTATATTAGTTCATGTTCTTACTTGTATCTTATCTAGAATTCTTCAATTCTACTTCATAGATTAAATAAAATTGGGTAAATTCTCTGAGGTTTAATTCAGTCTTTGTTCTTAGCAAATTAATCCAGGACACAATGTCCTGCGAGTGGATAGAGGGTTAATCAGTGTTTGCATAACCTTTTCCTGAACTTTCTTAAGTTTTCCAGTTAACTGGGGTAACTGAAAAAACCCCCACACATTTTGTGGTGTACAGTGTTTCCTTTCCCTGCCAGCAAAGTTTCTTTAAGCAGTCATGCATGTTTCTAAAGGACTCTAACTAAAATGTGAAAGTTGAAATCTTTGTTCGGTGTGTATAGAAGAAGCAGCAGCCGAGATGGATTTCTGTGGAACTCTCACCTGGCCGCTTACAATTCACCTTCCTATTAGCTTGTGAGCAGTAAAAAAACACAAACTTTCTTCTCTATGGTGGAAAAGTTCTTGTTATGAAGAGAATTTCATAAAAGCTCTCTCTACACACTCTGTGCATTGATGGATGGTGCCATACAGCCTGAGAAGCTGTCTTTTAAAGATGTAGGGGAGCAGCATCCTGTTGTACTGTGCCAGTGAACAGTCCACATACTCCAGGTATGTAGTTGACACCACTCCTGCAGGTTAGGCCATGCAAAAGTGTAAACTGTGGTGGAATGATCCAGAAGTGCAGCCCATCTGAATGGGTAGACTGATAAATATCTGGCTAGAGAACAGAATAGCTGCCCCGGACTGAAGGTTTAGCCCATCTCCTCAATACTTTAATAAGAAATGAAAATTGACTGATATTTGCAAGGTAGAGGTGACAGATTACTATCAAAATCTGTGGTGAAAACAAGTCTGTCACACTACGGAGCAAGCCAATTTATACAAAATCCTGTAATTCCAAACTCTTGTCAATAGGAATTCCAAGTCTGACTACTGGGGAAATGAACCGCTCTCCATGAATCATGGCTAAATACTATCTTTATCACAGAGAAATATGTGAAAGGTAGAAAACAGATCCTATGCCACTGAACTATCCTTCAGTGCCTTGGATTCCTATTGCCATATGAGTAAAATAATAGTATCATAAAAATTCAAGCAAAAATCAAAAAATGCTAGTTATACTGCTTTGGCAGTGATAGAGGTTATTTCATTTGTCTCTAGAGCAAGCACCATTCCTTCTCTCATATAGCTGCCATGATGCTGTGTTATTTCTTGTCTGTATTCTTTGATTTAATGCTTTGATTTTGTCATATTTGAAAATAATAAACTAAAACCTTAAAGGAATGAAAAAACATCACATAGTTCAGAGTTGGATAGTTTCAGCAACACTTGACAATATGCTCATCAGGCTGTCTTCTGCAGCAATGGTATTACTGGTTTCTTCTCACCTTTAAGTTTGTTACTAATTATGAGGGAATTACTGACTATGCAATCATGAATTCAACAGTTTTTCATTGTGTTGCAAAACTGCCAAAGAGTACTAAGTTAATGAGAAGCCTATCTAGGTATGTCTGTAGTGTGAATAATTGGAGACATTCTAATGCTCACGTATATTCACAAAATTAAAAAAAAAAAGTAAGTCCACTCACTAACAGGTCCAGTGGAAAGCTAGAACATCTTTGAATAAAAAATTCAGTATGACTCCTTTATTTGACAAGAATTCCCAGACCATGACTTCCTTTCGTAGTTCAAATGTCAAGCGTCCCTTCCACTGTCGTCAGGGTGGCATGCAGGAACAGAGGGAGACCCTAAACAGAAGTCTTTAATGATGACAAGCCTGGTTAACTCAATGACCCACAACATCTTTTGTTTCCCTTTCTCCTCACGTTGGCTCCTGCTGATTCAGATGGGGGAAGTCAACTAGCAGAGCAGTTGCTCATGCATAGTCTCGGGAAAATGCTTCCTTCACCCCTGTGCATAGAGTGCAAAAGGCCCTTCAATTTCCTCTGTACTGTTTTTTGTGAGGGTTTTTTTTGTCTTTTTCTCTGATTGACTAGCTTTATATTGATTGAAAAGTCATTTCCTTTGCCCAGTCTTCTGAGAAACAAAATAAATGTTTTCTGTGACCCTAATTCTTAGATTTTTCTTTCTACAGAGCTAAAGAAAAAGTTTCCTGTCAATTATATTGAAGGAAAAATTATATTGTTGTTTTGTAGCACTTTTTTCCTCCCTATGTGTCAAAAGGGATCAAATGATGCATTAAAAACCTAAAAGCTGAAATAAAGATTAGGTGTAAAGTGCTATTGATCCCTTTACGAAAAGAAGCTACGACAGATTCCACTCTGCTGTCAGGTTACATTTTCAGTAAGTTACCCAGATGCACAATTTGAAACTTCTACAAAGAAGTCCTTAAAGTGTTGTTGAAAATATCAAATAAGATTACACCAGACAGTAGGAACAACCACTAAAAAAATGTCAGTGGTGCAGCTGAGGTACTGCCAGGCTTAATTGTTCCAGTGTTTAATGTAGCTTGATGCCTGAACATTTAAGACACCACTATGAAGAACTAGAACTTTTAAAACATCATTTATCACTTTCTCTTTGAGTAGACTCTACAGATTGTATACATACAAGTGTAAGTGTCTTCATGTCCAGAATCTACAATGTCTTCGACACAGCATAGTTTTCATTGGAAGGTGCAGAAGAAAGGTCCAATTTTCCATTCCCTAACTTTCTTTTTATCCAAAGAATAGTCTGAACATTTTGGAGCTTATTACAAACTATACCTCTTCTAATGAGAGAACAAACTATTGCTATAAGTCAGTAGAGCAGATTTTCTTTCAATTACTCTATCTTTTTGTTCCTAAGAAACCTTTCTAATATTCCTTGCTACAAACAGGAAGCTGGACAGCAGCTGAAAAAATGTGTGACTTGTTAGAGAGTATATGGTCATGTATCAATCTTTCTCTGTACTGTTTTGATGTACCAAAGTTCATTAGAAACTCACTACTTGAGGCATTTATGTTATTTTGCATCCATTGATTACCAAATTTAGTACCTGAGTATACAAAATGCTGACATCTTGACTATGAAGCTTTTGATTGTTACTTTTGTGAGCTGAAAACACCAGAGATCAGTAAATCTAAAGAAGAATAAAAAGGCAGCTGATTAAATTTTATAAATTAAAAAGAATTCTACAAAGCTAAGGCAACGAATTTCCCGATTCTCAGTAGGGCATCTTTAGAACTTAACTAGGGATAACTTTTGGGGGACAAAAAAGACAAATAGAAACAAATGACAAATTCGGATTATCAACCTTCCTTATAATCTCTCACATCTGGAAATATACTGGTGTTGGAGAAGGCAGGCTCCACTACTGAAGAAACATGAACAGTAAGCAATTTTTGTAGAGCAAGGAGGTGAAACTCTCATGATAGGAGCATTAGTTCAGCAGAAGGTATCAAATCTAAGGATGACAGATTATTTGAGGTTAACTGCTTTAAACTAATACCAGAAGAGGAAGAAAAACTCAGAGATGAGTTCTAAATTCAAAGTTATTGTGTCATGTGAAATGGGGAGATTTCCTCAATCTTTAGTGTGGGGATATTTTCTCAACCCCCCAGTGTATGATTTGTCTGTGAGTGTCCCAGTAAAGCTGAGATCCTTGTGCTTGACCAGTCTGTCAGCACCCCATTATGGGGATCCTTCACCAGACAATGCTGCTGGATCAGGGGGCAAAAGCCAACAGCATAAAGGAGACCTTTCAGTGTGTCTTCCCACTTTATTCAAGTGTGTTACCCTCTGCCAGCAACTGCCAGTGCCTGTGAAAGACTCACACTAACAGTTTATGGAATGACACTCTTCTTTAATACAAAATTGTGCCAGGTTAAGTTTTGAAGATTACTGTTGATAGTATCTGACTGCAAAGATGTATTTAAAGCAATATATAAACAAGCTGTAATCCCAATAAAAGTATTCAGTGCACATAAAAAGTATTCAGTGCGGGGAGAAGACAGATTCAGCCCACTGACTGATACCAGCAGTTACAATAGTCTCTAGCCTAACTTTTTCCCCATTCCCAACTTACTTTTCTACTATTTCTTTATGTTTAGGTAGGCTTGAGTGACTTTAGTGGTAAATACCTTTGTTATTCATTGGCGTAGACTTCTTTTGCTTTACTTTTAAAGATACAGTCAAAAAATATAGAGCACAAGGCCAATGTGGAGTGGTTGTACTTTGGAGGGGATGTAACTTTGGGATGGAAGTGTACATTAATATTACAGTAAGGATTTCATGAACCAAATTCATCTAAGGAGAGAGATTTCACCACAGTTGTCTCAGCAGCAGGACATCTCCCATCTCGCTTGTCTGATGGAAGTTAAACATTTATCAAATGCAAAGTACCATTGAGTTCCCCTCATTGCAAGGATTTCCCCAGAGGCTGGTCAGAGTGTCTCCGGTCTGCTCCACCCTCCATTCCATCCATCTTAGCAGACACTTACTGTTGTGTTGGGAATCAGTGGAGCTGCCAACTGCATTCTATCCAGGGACCAACAGCTGCATTTTACCCTATATTTTCTGTTCCGTACTTCTGTTAGGATGTGGATATAATGTCTCAGTTTCGTCTAATTTTTACACCCAGCTGTCTTCATATATCAGAATGTAAAAGGAATTTCTAAGTGGCCTGTATACTTGTATTAGAATTCTGAGGGAGAAAAAATACTAATTTCTATTAAAAAAGCTATTCTGTGAATTTGTGAAATTTCATACAGATTTGTGCCTTATATTCCCTTTCCTTTTCTATTTGGTATGATTGGCCTTATGCGCCTCTTTACTTCACAATGTACCAGGTCATTCTAAGACAGCTATATACCCTAAATAAACATATGATCCTTGTAGACTGTTCCATGTCTCCTAGCTACATTTTGGCTTCTGACTAACAAAAAGGCAGAGCTCTGTCTTTAGCTAGCTCTTGAACTAGCTCTGTCTAGTCCAGAGTCCTTCAGCACTTTTAATGTAGCTGAATAACATCTGCCTGGACCAGACTAGGGATTCAGGGACAGCTGAAATAGGAGCAGAGACAAGCAGTTTGAACAAAACCTTTGTAGGGTGGACTGAAGAATACTTTTTCCATGTCTAATGTAGCTTTAAAGGATGAACAGAACCAATGGTGTGTCAGTGTTCTAAAGTGGTAAAAATAGCCAAAACACTTACAGACCAGAGGCCCTGAGACAATGTTGTGAAAGAAATAGCGGAACAGCTGATGTGCATTGTTAACCATAAAATTTTCAGGGGTAGAAATTCACAGAATTAGAGTCACAAAATCAACTAGTTTGGAAAAGACCTCTGAGATCATTGAGTCCAGCCTATGACCTAAGGCCAACTAGAAAATGTCACTGACTGTCACATCCACTCTTTTCTTAAATGCCTCCAGGGACAGTGACACCACTTCAATTGCTCTTTCTGTGAAGAGCTTTTTCATAAAGTCTAACCTAAAACTCCCCTGGTGCAGCTGAAGACTGTGTCCTCTTATCCTATTGCTAGTTCCCTGGGAGAGGATACCAGCCCCCACCTCGTTACAACCTCCTTTCAGGTGGTTGTAGAGAGTGGTAAGGTCTCCTCCAAACCTACTCTTCTCCAGGGCTAAACAACCCCAGGTCCCTTATCTAGTCTTTATAGGGCTTGCGCTCCAGCCCCTTCACCAACCTTGTTGCCCTTCTTTGGACATGCTTTAGCACCTCAACATCCTTCCCAAATGGAGGAGCCCAGAACTTCACACAGTACTTGATGTGCAATCTTGAGTGCTGAGTACAGGGCAAGAATCACTTCCCTGGTCCTGCTGGCCACACTATTTCTCATACAGAACAAAATGCCATTTGTCTTCTTGACCACCTGGACACACACTGGCTCATATCCAGCCTGCTGTCAATCAGTATCCCCAGGTCTCTTTCTGCCTGACCACTCTCCAGCCACTCTGTCTCCAACATGTAATGCTATGTGGGGTTGCTGTGGCCAAAGGGGAGGACCTGGTACTTGGTCTTGTTGAACCTCATATCGTTGGATTCAGCCCATCAGTCCAGCCTGTCCAGGTACCTCTATAGAGCACTCCTACACCCCAGCAGATTGACACTCCCCTCCAGCTCGGTGTCATCTGCAAATTTACTAGTGATGGATTCAGTCCCCTCATGTACATCATCAATAAGAATATTAAACAGGACTAGGCCCAACAGTGATCCTTGGGGGACACCACTAGTGACTGGGCACCAGCTGGATGCAGCACCATTCACCAGCACTCTCGGGGCCCAGCCCTCCGGCCAGTTCTTAAGCTAGTGGAGAGCTCACTCATCTAACCTGTGGGGTCACAGCTTTTCCAGGAGCATGCTATGGGAGACAGTGTCAAAAGCTTTGCTGAAGTCCAGATAGACTACATCCATAGCATGCCCCTCATCCACAAGGTGGGTCACCTGATCGTAAAAAGAGATCAGGCTGATCAGGCAGGACCTGCCCCTCTTAAATCCATGCTGGCTGGATCTGCTCCCCTGTCTGGCCTGTGGGTGCCATGTGATCACACTCAAGATGATCTGTTCCATAACCTTGCACCAAGGTCAGGCTGACAGGCATGTAGTTTCCCAGATCCTCCTTCTGGCCCTTCTTATGGATGGGAATCACACTGGCCAACTTTCAGTAATGGGGGACCTGCCTGGCCAGCTGAGACTGATGACGAATAATGGAGAGCTGCTTGGTGAGCTCTTCCTCCAGATCCCTCATCACCATAGAACGGATTCTATCTGGTTCCACAGACTTGTGGCTCAGCAGGTCACTAACTGCTTCCTCTTGAATAACAGGCTGGCTATTTGGCTTGCTGTCCCTGTTTAATAGCTCAGAAGGCCAGCTGACCTAAGGACAAGTTGTCTTATTGTTGAAAACTGAGGCAAAGAAGGTGTTAATTACCTCAACTTTTTCCTCATCTTTGGACACTGTATTCTCCCCCACATCCAATAAAGAATGGAGGTTTTCTTTGCCCCTCCTTTTACTATTGATGTATTTATAAAAAACACTTTTTATTATCCTTTACAGAAGAGGCCAGATTAAGTTCAAATTTTGTTTTCATCTTTATAATTTCCTTTCTACATGGTCTAACTGCATCCTTCAACAGTTCCTGAGCTGTCTGTCCCTTTTTCTACGCATGATAAACACCGTTTTCCCCCCTGACTTCCTGCAAAAGTTCCCTCGGCAGCCAGGCCAGACATCTTCTCCATTTTCCTTCCTCATCTTTCAGCACATAGGGACAGCCTGCTCCTGCATCTTCAAGATTTCTTTCTGGACGCCTTTGTTTTTAAGATTTCTTTCTGGACGCCTTTGTTTCCCAAGGCTCTCTCCAAATCAGCCTCCTGAATAGGTTGAAGTCTGTTCTCCAGAAGTCCAAGGTAGAGGTTTTTGTTGATGCCCCTCCTTGTTTGACCAAGTGTCATACAAACTCTATAATTTCATGGTCCCTGTGCCCCAGATGGCCTCTGACCACCACATCTTTCACCAGCCCTTCTCTGTTTGTAAACAATAAGTCTAGCGGGGCCCCGCCTCTGGTGGGCTCACTCACCATCTCTGACAAGAAGCTGTCCTCCATACTCTTCAAGATATTTTAGAACATGTATTTTGTTAAACATGCTATGTCTAGACAGTGAGAAAAAATTATTAAGTAGTACAGTCCCTCTGTGGCAGAGGGGACTCTCTGGTGTTAGGAGGAGATTGCTTCTTCCCTGGGAAAAACTGCAAGTGTGTGCCCATAGGGTAGAGGAAGCAAGGTGGAGAGACACATGATGTCACAGGATCTGCAATGCTATTGGAGCTGGAAGACTTATGAGAATAGATCAGGAAAAAGCAGGCAGCAGAGCTAAATGTGAGAGAGCACAATAGCAAATGGCAGAATTACTTGAATCATAAAGAAGACCAAAGCTGCTGTACAGAAGCAAGAGAGGAGGAAGGAGCTATCCACAGTGAGAGCAGACTCTGGGCAACATTACTGTACTATAATAAAATGAGTTGGATATAAACAAGACTTTGTTTTTTTTCTGTTGCACTTACTCCAAAGACAAATGCAGAGCACTTCCACAGCAACAACATTCATGTGCTGAAGACGAATATATAGAACTTTGCTTTTTAGTATTTCAGATTTTCTGGTTGTCAGGCTTTACATGTGGTCTATCAAGGAGAATAAACAACGTCACATGATTTAGGGAGCCCATAACACCCAGCAAGCACTTTGTCCTGTAGGTTGCAATTTGTTGAAACAAAATAGTAGCAGAAGACTTCCTTGTGTCTGAGGTAGAATACAAAAAGTGAAAAATAATTCCATCTATTTGATGAATTTTATCTTCATTTCTATGATGTACCTTAGAAAAGGAAACAACGATAAATCCCTTCCAACTCAGCATATTTTATGATTCTAAGATTCTATGTCAGATGGTATTTGACGCCAAAGATTGATCTTGCTTAGCCTTTGAGCAACTTCCTCTCCAGGAAGAAGAGAAGGCTGAGAGTCATAAAAAGCTTAGATTGTGCAACACAAGAAAAGAAAAAGACACCTCTGAGAGGAAAAGAGAGCAATGGCATTCTCAAGAGTGACAGAAAAAGAGGCGTCCTAGGGACAGAAGGCATTATGCAGAATTTGCCACAGCTCAGAAAGCCATTGAGTTGAGTAAAAGCAGACCTGGAACAAGAATATGTCCTGCAAGGACACAGCACACAGAGTGAGATTTCTGTGTAAACCTGTTGCTTTCTAATGAGTTTTCTCAATTTTTAAAATGGGCCGACTGTCATTCTTTTTCATATGAAAGATTGCTTTTGGATTTTGAAAGTTTTTTTTTTCTTTTTAGGGGAAGTGTTCTTTCATTCCACTGCAAACTCTGTAAGAGGTCAACTTGTTCTTACAATGTTGTCAGTGACTGGGGTGTCGACAGACCAGTGCTACTGCTCACAGTGAGCTGACTAAATGTAAGAGAAAAGGTATTCTGCTGTTGGCTGAATGAAAAGAAACAGAGGGAGAAAAAGGTACAAGGAAAATAAAAAGGCACGTGGAATCAGCTTTCTGAAAAACAGTGATTATATCAAGAAAAATAAAAGTACTGAAAGCACTCACTCTGAGACTTTTCATTATTGTGAAGGAAGGGAAGGGGAATGTAAGAAGAAATGGAGACTGCAGTAGACCGTAAAAGGAAACCAACTGTCCATAGGAGACCTCTATTTTTAGATTTAAAAGTATGATGTCTTTATCAGGATCTTTGTGGAAAACAAAAAAAAATCCTGATTAGACATCTTTTTAAAACTCAATGAGTAAGTATATAAGCAAAGAAGGATCTGAAGACATTTTTGCCTTTTCCTATATTATTTCCCACCTTCTTCTTCAGAGAAATGTGTCGGAGGGTTCACCCACTGTAACATCCAGCATTTGTTTATTCACACTGACCTGATTTTCAGGAGGCTTCAGGTTTTCATGTGTATAAGCAATTTATCATGAATACATGCACAGGAGTTTGTCATGCATGTACAGAACACAGTCACTAAGGAAAAATAGTTGCTCATGGAAAAGATGTATCATGAAACCATAAAGGCTTTCTTGCACACAGTTTCCTGTAAATCAGAAAAAACCCTATTTGAATACTAATCTGTGCTAATGCTTTCACTTGCAAAATAAGTAAACATGTTTTTATTGCATTTCAGACAGCCAATCCTTCTTTCTTGTCTATATTTACATCTTTCTCTTGCAATAAGAGCATATGGTTTATACGGTAATTCTTCAGCTGAGGAATCAAATGCTACATCAAAGCAGATACAATATTTTCCTTATGTATTTAATGACAACATTTTGCAAGTGCGTTAGAAGTAATAATTGCTCATCAAACTAAATAAAATGAAACTTGGAAAAAAATGTAGAGCAGCTTTAATAAAGTAGTTGAGCTGCAAGGAAAAATATTTAAATTTGTAATCAACACATACAAACAAATCACCCTTCAAATTTCCTAATATTATGGTGTTAAGTAAGATAATTATCCACACTAAATGTTATTAAAATAGCTTATTTTCCTTTGAAGTTAACAGAGTAGTATTAATATAACTATCAGACATAAGAAATATAAAAAACAAACCCAACAAAATGTATGCAGAATACAAAGATGTTTGTATTTTATTTATATTTATATTTATATTTATATTTATGAAATTTATATTATCTATAATTCTTCAGTTGTTTGGACCTTGTGCTGAATATGTCAGGGCATAACAGGATGGTACCACTTACAACAAAACACTAGAAATACAGAGGACTACATTTATTCATTAAAAAAATAGATGGAATACATTCCAATAAACAAAATACAAAGCAAAAGTAATCACACCAACATAAATTCACTAATTCACCAGAGGCATACAAATATGGCTCAACTGGATTTGTATTAGAAAAAATATCTACTCAGAGAAACATAAGCATTATGATGACTAACCATAATTATGTGAAGTATGTCGCTGAAGTTTGACTTAGAATTAATTAATTCTAATTAATCTTGCTTCTTCAAATGCAAAACACAACATCAATTTCATATATATTATGCATATTTCATGGGAAATATGAAATGCCAGCAGTCACCTATCCCCCTATTTGGGACAAATGGGAACTTTTGAAAACAATCAAAGAATGTCTAATTTTTTGCAGCATTACCTGATGATTCTTGCATATAATCAGTATAGGTTCCCATATGCCCAGCTGTAGCTCTATGGAAGTTAAAAAAAGGCCCCCATTGTTGTTGATTCAACTCAAAAATGTCTAAAAGTACAAATTTTAGACATTCCACCAAAGTTCAATATGATTTCACCTCTAGTGATATATGTCTCTTTCTCCTTTATACAGACAAAGTCTGGAAAACTTGATTAGATCAAGTA
>VWZD01004199.1:378418-475335 GCA_013396695.1 Sakesphorus luctuosus | reverse complement strand
CCCCGCTCCTGCCGCTCCCACCCGGAGCCGGCCTCACTGCTACGGCGGGCCCACCCCGCTGCTGCCCTGCTCCCGTCCGGAGCCGGCGTCATTACCGCTCCGCTCCCAGCGTCGCTCCCGCTCCCGTCCCTCCCGCTCCCCTCCCGTCTCTCCCTCCCGCTCCCGCTCCCCGCCCGCGGCTCCCACCGGCGCCCGGCGCTGCCCCCGGGATGGAAGAAAGAAAACGAGTCATTTCCCTCCCACCCCGTTATTATTCCATTTAGAAAATCGATTCGATATCAAGATAGCCAAGTTACCAGGGTATTGGAAAGTGTCTGGAGCGGGGCTGATCGATATCACTCCTCTTTTACATATGCATTAACAAAGTTTTCATTAATGAAATTTACACTAATGAAACTTGCACTAATGAAATTTCCATCAATGAAATTTGCATTAATGAAATCTGCATAGGTAAATAATAAATGCAATATAAAATAATAAAATTGTTGATGCATTAATAAAATTTTCTGCTATGCTTTTGCTTTGACAGCGCTCTTGTTCAACGTACAGACTCCACTTATTTTCCCTCTCTTCTTGTTTTTGATTTGTGTATCCATATATCCTACTCCCTGTGCAGGATTCAGATCCTGTTCCCCAAGAGAGCAGTTTAATCTCACTTCAGCTTTTTCCTCATAGCTGAGTGTGTAACCACAACACTGTATCACAGTATAAAATGTAATACTGTGAACACACAACTGTTGTATTGTGTGGAATATTTTCCATTAAAACACCAAATAATACTAGAGTATCCCAGAAGCTGCAGAAATGCTCCCGTAAGGAAGCGTGGCAGGGCGAATGGTGACGGTGGTGTATTTTTATCAGATACTCACCAGCATAAAAATCAGCGCTGGGATTGAATGCGGACACAGCAAAGGAAAGGAAAGCAATCCCTGTGGCTTAGTCTCATAATCCTCTGAAAGTAAATTGGCCCTACTCTAATCAACATAGTGGTTGGAAGAAAAGTGAAATTGTTTCACTTCCAAGTCAATAAATGCCGAATGGCTGAGGGTGTCCTTGCATGTTTCCGGCTGTGGCTGTTTTCTGTTCGATGAGTGTCTCTTACACTGCTCATTCAGCCATTTTTTTGGCCATGGACACGAAAACCCCCAGCCTGCTTTAGTTAATGAAGTCCAGTTTCACCTAGCGTGCCCTGCTGTGATAGTCCTGTTCAAAATGTTACCTGCCCTGCCCTTTAGGCAAACTGCAGTACCGTTACTGTTCCCTGATTGAGTGCTGACTCACAGTGTTCCCTTTCCAGGTTTGGGTGTCCAGACCCCAAATTCAGAGACTGCAGAACATCCCTCCTTTCTCCCAGGAGTGTCACTTTGTTTTGAACTAGTCTTGTTTTAGGAATACTACTGCATTCTGTTCTAATTTTCCAGAGCCCCCTAATCTTCTTCCAGGCTCTTAATGATGTAGTTGATAATAGGATTGTTGGTATTAATTTGGAACAATAATGCCAGCTGCTTGCTTGGTGGCCATTGGCAGAGGGGTGACCTTGCAGGTCAGCTAAGCAGAACTGGAAGTGCTTTGATCTGATCTGTACAGAGCCAGATCTGTCCACCCGAAGGAGAGGAGCCAGGGAACTCTCTGCCCATGGGATGCTGATACTCTCCGCAGAGCAGGGAGGACAGCATGGCGGTGGCTTTGGATGCAATCCTCGCTCGGATCAAGGATGTTTGTAAAAGGAATGGGTTGCTCATTCTCTCCGTGTTGTCCGTCACCATCGGCTGTCTCCTCGGATTCTTCCTGAGGACGAGACGACTCTCCCAGCAGGTAAGAGTGGCAGGGCAGCAGCACTGCAGAGAAAATACCACCCTTACATAACAAAGCATATGGAACTTGTGCAACTTCAACGTGGGCTTTGGAACACAGAAAGCACTATATAGACTTGCTAAATTAGTTTAATTTCCTCTGTTTGTTAATCTATGCTGCTCTTTGGTCCTTTCAGACATTCTCAAGGAATACATTAGCAAAAGGTTCTGGTCTCTAAGACATCTGCCAAGTGTGGCATAAGCACATTAGAATGTTGCAGGTATGGATAATAATAGTGGACATTTGAGCCAGATGAGATGTAGCATCTAATACAGACCTGTAAAAACTGGCAGTGCAATATATTGGATTTTATGTTATTTAGGAATATGTACATCTAAAGAAAACATAGGGAGTATTTTTCAGCATCAGATGCACAGAGGTGTAGATGTTTCTATTGCACCAATGGCATTTCATATTCATAAATTTAAGATTTCCCATCATTAGCAGACCACGTTACTGAAGTCCCCTGGGGATCTCTCCCCCAGCACACTTCAACCAAGCCCCTTGTGGGGGCTCATTTCTGCTCTGTCAGTTGGACAGACCAGACAACAACATGCATTGCCGAATGCATTGTTTGAGCACAAAATATAAATCTCAATTATGAAATATGGCATTTAGTAAGTGTGACCAAACTAACGAACTCTGTGCTCTGTTACTGCAGACTGCTGTCTGAGCATCATTTCTGTCCAAGCAGTAGCTTCATACACATCCAGGAAAACACATGAAATGCAGAATGAAGTGATTATTCAGAGCAGCCTATTAACAGCCATCCCCAAGAGATGGCATATTTCAGTGCTGTCTGCCCTGTAAAGGAACACACCCTGTAGGGTGTTTATTGAATAGCAACATATTATGTAATCTAATTAATTTTAAAATTATCTTTTAAAGCCTGCTATCTTTGTCACCTTATGCACAAGAGCTGCAGATTCTACCAATGTTATCTGATCCCCAGCTCTGTCAGCACTCATGAAGGCAGATAGTCTTTAGCTCAAAACAATAAGCATCTCTCCATGTATTTCTAGGAAATTAGTTACTTCCAGTTTCCCGGGGAGTTACTGATGAGGATGCTGAAAATGCTGATTCTCCCACTGGTTGTCTCAAGGTAAGTGAGCACAACGATATTTCCAATAAGTTTTGGAGTTTCCTCAATGAGACTTATTGTTGCCACTGGTTTAGTTGTGACTGAATTGACAGTGCCAGAGACATCCCTGACTGCCTGTTGTACATTTGTATTTATAGTGGAGCCATGAACATGTTTTTTAAGCAATAGGATCATTCCTGCAATACCTCATATAGGTATTATTTGTTTTAAAATTAATGTGTTCTTTTAAACAATTTTCTTTTTCCCTTGTAATGGAAGGACTTTTTCCTTTAAGCTAAGTAGAAGTTAAATATATGGAATAAATAATCCACCTTATCAAAAGGCCTACCTTAAGGCTAAATTATTGAAACAATACACAGTACAAACAAGACAAAAGAGCACAGTTAATTTGTAGGCCCTGCAGTATTTTGAGGGATGTGCAGTAGTGTGATGAACACTGAATAAACCTGTGTCTCCAGTGAACCAATACATGGTTGGCTTCAGCTGGGAGGGAAAGTGATTTCTTAGTACATTAAAGGCAGAATTTTACCGGTGCCACTTCACTGGTAGCAGAACTAAAGATCCAGATCCTGTGCTGATGGATGGTCCATGGCAGCTGCCTTTGCAGGGGAGGGCATAACTCAGGGCAGGTCTGTCTCCCCTCTGAGTCTGACTGTTTTCCAACCACCTACAGTCACACACACACATCAGCTGGATGGCCAATGCTAATCCACATGTCCAAAGCTTAGGGAATATATAAGAAGAGAAGGAGAGTAACAAAGATAACTTTACCAGACCTGAGAAAAAATTATTGCAGTATTTGGTGCCTTTCCTTTAAGCCTCAGTTTCTGGAAAATTATACAGACATCAAGACCTCATCTTCTACTTTAAGAAAAAAAATAAGTTTGTAGTCTTCAGATGGCTGAAAGTTGCTGAAAATTAACACAGCCCAGCATTAATTTTATTTTTTAATTATCTATCTTTATATCTGCCTTCTCATGGTTTTTCAAAGAACAAAGCCAAGTCATGGTGCTTTGTTCATATGGCCATAGACTCACACCTGGTTCTGTTCCAAGCAGCAAGAGAACATCAAGACAAAACGCGTTAAGGGTTTGGGGGTTTTTGAGAAGTGAGAGTTTTCCAAAGAAAACAAGAACCTCACAAGTGGAAGTGACGTGGTAAGGAGGAGAGAAAAGGGCTGGAGCAGATTCACATGCTCTTCCCTAAAGTGTATAGCTCTTTAGATCCTCTTGTATCTTTTAGAGATATTGGGGAGAGCTGCTCTGACACAGCTGGGATGGCTCTGGGGTTACCTGCAGGTGTGTCAGGAGGGAACCTCTGAGCCTGACAAGAAACTTCACAGACCCTCAGATGGATTAACTCTCCTTGCACAACAGTATGAATCCATCTCCCTGTATAACAAACTATCACTTGCTATTGTGCATTGAAATGTCAAGAAAAAACTAGTCTAGGTGTAATTACATTTTCCATGCATTTCATAAACTCAGTAAACTTGTGCTCTGTATTTTGAAATTAATGCAAGTTTTTCCATGAACACACAAATCAAAGAATTACTTGTAAAGAAATAGAAATAGAAATAGAAATAGAAGAAGAAATAGAGTAGAAGAAAGATTAAAAGAAGAACTCAGTGCAAAATACCCCATCTCCAACTCCAGAGTTTCTTTTGAAGGGTTGTAGCAGAACTGAAACAGGGTAACTCTGTGGGTCAGGAAACTGACAACAGACTAGAAAATCTTGCACTTACAGCCCACTAGCACAAATCCAGCCTTTCACAGAATGGCTGAAAATTTCTGCTCTCCCTCTTGACCTGATAGTTAGAGATAAAACAGGAACTTTGCAGCTTGTATCCATTGGGAATGAGGAAATTATGATATAGCCAGGTATCTCTGAATTATGTTTATTTTAAAAGTTCCTTGGAAGCAGAAGGAATCCGTTGAACAGGAGACTGTTTCTTCAGTGTACAGTTCCTTGTTTTACCCACCTCTGTCCCAGCACCTGGAATTGCTGTATCCCATAGCTCCCATACCCATGTCACCCATGGTCTCACTTTTTCTCTTCTCACAGACAGAACAACCTTGGAAAAACAATCACCACACACACTAGCCTGCCAGTTTGAGCCCTGCATGAGCTGTTGGTTTTGTTTTGGCCTGGACTTTTATTAAGGATGGGAGTTGATATTATTTCAGTTATCTGGTGACATAAACAAGCTTCACAGCATCACAGAACGACTCTGAAATAAGTTTATATTTATTGCACCCATCCTCTGCCTGAGCTTTAGCCCTGCTCATACCTGTCAGTATTCCCTGTGTCTCATGTACAGAGCTTGCTTTTCTCAGTGATCAGAACAAGTACCCACACAGCAGAGGATGCCACTTCTGTTAGCAACATAGATTTAAAATTCTATGACAAGTAGTGGGACAGTTTGTGTCTGCCCGAGGGATACAGTGAAGTGTTACAAAATGTTAGACCCTGTAGTTACCAGATGCACAGTGCTTACTGTATGTGTAAACATAGGAGACTACTCTTAACCCTGGCAATGGGAGTATTAAGAGAGCTCGGAGAGAACAGGAGCCAATTCTGAGTTACACACTCAGGCAGTGCCTGAGCTCTTAGTGCAGTAGGACAAAGAGATGTCCTCAACAAGCCTGAAAGACGGGCTGCAGGAGATCTGCAGTTCCCTGACTCTCTCTGGGACAGCAGCTTCGATCCTCGGTTGACAACTGAAATGCAAATAGTGTCTTTTCTTCCTTACATGTGGAAGGTTTCAACACGTATCTCAATTTTTTTCTGTCTGGCACACATATACTTGTCCGTGGCAGAGGTGTCTCTCAGTGCATCCGGCCCTGAGAATTCTGATGTTAAAAAACACGGGGCCGGGTCTGCAGACAGACCCCACTGCTCAGCTCTGTTAAACCTTTCCCCTGCCACCTCCGGCACCTGCCGGCGCGGGCGGCGGCTCGGGCTGCGGTACCGCCCGCGGGCACCAGGCGGCTCCGCTGGGACACCGAGGAACAGCATCCCTGGGATTGCCGGTACCTCTGCTGGGATCCTGCATCCTGGGGATGGATGGTACCTCTGCTGGGATCCTGCATCCCTGGGATTGATGGTACCTCTGCTGGCACCCTGCATCCTGGGGATGGATGGTACCACAGCTGGGATCCTGCATCCCTGGAATTGATGGTACCTGTGCTGGGATCCTGCATCCCTGGGATTGATGGTATCATGGCTGGGACCCTGCATCCCTGGAACTGATGGTACTACATCCTACCCAGAAAGTAATAAACTCCCTACAATCTTTCACTATGGTTAATTATAAACTTGAACAAACAAACACAGACACAGACACAGACACAGACACAGACACGGTTCCTGCACCTGCTTCCAGGACAGTTTGACTGGTAATGATACCTGTATATCATTTTAGTTTCTCAACTTCTTAAATGTTTGAAATAATCAAACCTGATGTCAATGTCTTTGTGCTCTGCATGATGCAAAAAACCTGGGGGAGGAACACTCAACTTTCCCACTATTATCTTCTCACATTTGTTTTAGGTATACAAACTCTCTGACCCCCTCCTGTCTGTGCCAGCAGTGCCAGGTATGGTGCAGGCTCTGGCACAGGCTCAGCCATGTACTGTGCCACAACCCACAGGCTGTCACCTCCCTTCAGAGCATCTTTGTCCTTGTGCCCATTCCCTGCCCCACTGAGCTCATCTCATGTTACCAGCTTTGTACTGAGCAGTGTCCAGTGGGCCAGAAACTTGATTTTCAGAAAGCTGAAAATCAGCTGAAGTTTTTTGGGGAGGCCAGTATTGAAATTGTTATCTGTTATCCTGTTTTGCCTGATGTTTTAAGATCCTGCAAACTTTGACAGAGAAATATGTAGCCCTGCTGAGGCATTTCTAATGCTGCTGTTTGGTGTGGAGTCCATGCAGTTGGCAGAGAGCTCACCTTCACCTCTCCCTCTCTGTTCACACACAGCAGTGCTGGTGAGCCCACAGGGCAGGGGGAGCGCTGGCTCCGAGAGCTGCAGAGCTCTGGGCAGGCAAACCCCCCACGAGCAGCAGCCCCAGCTGCAAAACATGTGCTGCAGAGCTGGGGGGAAGGCTGGGGAGGAGGCAGGGGTTGCAGCCCCTCATTCTCTTTCAAGCTAACACTAGAAACCCACCCATTATTCCTTTCCTGCATTGACCCATACAGTTTCACAGACCTTACAGGTCTTAACTCTCTCTTTTGGAGCCTCCCATCCCCTCTGTGCCATTTCAGAGAAAAATGAATGTTACCAGTAAGGCCTCTCACACACAGTGTGTTTGACTGCACAAGCCTTGCTTCCTCAGAAAAGCAGGGTAAAGCCAGAGTTACACAGGTTTACACCAGCTGAACCTACTGAGTTTTTTGTTCTGTATGTCTACCTATAAATGTAATAGAAAGCTGCATCCTCGATTTCAACACCCTCCTTATTTATATGCTTAAGCTTTTATCTGGCCATAGATACAGGGCTGAGTTTTCTATGACTGTGATTAGCAGGAAGCAGTGAGAGTTCTTGTGGGAAAAAATTGTCAGGACAGACTTGAATTGCTCAGCTGTCATAACAGGCTGGTTATCCCAGTGAATGTTCCCTTTGGAAAAAGCAGTTTGCTTTATTTAAGCTTAGCATGATTATTACATTTTGCATTTAATTATCATCAACCATTTTCTAGATATTTAAGAAAAAATGAGAAGCAAAGACTTGATCCTTTTCCATGTGCGGATCCTGTTAAGGAAATATTGCCCCCTTTATATTCAAAGCTAAAAAACTGATTTGACCTGTATTTTTTAAATTATAAAGCTTATTCCTCTGAGTATGTTGTGCCTGATACAAGCAAGTAAATCGTAATAAAAGTTTATATTTATTTGAAGGCTCATTTAGAGGCAGTAATAAATGTTGGTTACTGTAGTGGTTTTGTTGATGAATTAAATACCAATATGCTAAATATAGAATTGTCTTTCTTTAAGGGGATTCCTGTCCATAATGCCATCAGTTCTGGTAATCCTTCATCCTTCTGCTCAGATTCCCAAGTTGGTGATTCTTACTCATGCTGTTAAAGCCCAGTATTTAGAATACACTCTGTTATAGTGCTCTTTTCCTCATATTTTTTCACAACTCTCTGATCTGGGGAACACAGTGGCATTTTTACATCCTGCTAACATAAAATGTTGCTCAGTGTGTTCTAATGGAATGCTGCTGTTGTTTGGCTGTACTGGGCCATACCAGATTTTGCCTCTGAGAACTCACCAGTTACATCTGAAGAGCTGACAAGTTGTGTAAACCATGCAAGACGGATGGGGATGCTGTGGGTGCAGGGTGGGGATGTTGTGGGTGCAGGGTGGGGATGCTGTGGGTGCAGGATGGGGATGTTGTGGGTGCAGGATGGGGATACTGTGGGTGCAGGATGGGGATACTGTGGGTGCAGGATGGAGGTGCTGTGGGTGCAGGATGGGGATGCTGTGGGTGCAGGATCGAGGTGCTGTGGGTGCAGGGTGGGGATGCTGTGGGTGCAGGGTGAGGATGCTGTGGGTTCAGGGTGGAGGTGCTGTGGGCTCAGAGAGCTGTAGCCCCCAGCCCAGGAGCCAGCCTGTGCAGGGTGGTGCCAGCCCTGTGCCAGAGGCCATGGCAACAGGACTTTGTGCCCGGGCTCCCCTGCCAGGGACTGGTGTGGCCATACAGCTTTTGGACCTCAGAGTCTTCCATCACATCTTCCATCATGATTATAAACCAGTGCTGGGTATGGTCAGGATGATGTCCATTCAGAAGGAAAACAGAGGTGCCCAAAAGACTATGAGATCTATCTTTTTTCCTTATGTATCATTATATTTAAATGAAGAGGACAGCCAAAATGAATTCTCCCAATAACACTGGTTTTATGTGAATGACAATATGTGCATCATTATTTCTTCTTAGATGTCTCTGGTACTAAAAGGTACTTTCTGTGTTGTCTTGACAAATTCATGTAATTTACCTGAATGGGAATGGATAGATAACATCAGCTTCTGGTCAGTTAGGGCTTGGTCTTTTCTGCTCTGTGTGAGTTAATCTATTCCCTCTGGTCATTATTTTCTAAATACCAGTCACTGTCCTTGTCCTTGTGCAGGATGTGGCACTTGGGGACACAGTTTAGTGGGACTTGGCAGTGCTGAGTTAACAGTTGGGCTTGGTGCACATTATTGAACTCTGAACTTTTTCCTGTGTTTCACCTGCGACAGAAAAATACTGGCACTTGGGAACAGGCCTTTCCCAAGAGAAGTGTGCTGGGTTAGTATGGGAAAATATGGAAAATGTGTGGAGTACCTGAAGGGTAACATAAAGTGTGCCTCGTGTCCCCTTTCTGCACTACCTGTCATGTCTGCCACTGTAATGCAGATCATAATAAAATACATTTCACCACAGTGATAACAAGCTGTTAGCCCTTTCCTGGGATATACAATCTGCAGTCCTTACTCTGGAGAGAGTCATTCTAGCGATGTGAGAGGGGATAAATATATTTACTTTCAGAGTGAAAAGCAAAACTGCAGGTGGATGAAACTGAAAGAGAAGGATTACCCAAGGGGAAGAAGAACTGGTCAGAAAGCAGCCTCACTTGCCACCATTACAGTACTTTAAATTCCCCACATTGCTGTTGTATTGCAGAACTGATGCCAGATTACCCCAAAAGTCCTCCTTTGGGATTGCTTCAGCTCCTTATTGAAACCTTATGAAGAATCCCTCCCTCCATGTCTTCTTCAGAGTTTTCTCCACATCATCACCTGGAACATTATCAATGTTCTTAACTGTGTTTAGAAAGATTGAGTGTAATGGTGAGGTTAGATAGATAGTGTTTTGTAGTGTTTTCTTTTGCTTGTGCAACCTGGAGCTCCAAACTGTTCCAGTGGAAAATGACAGGTTTCAAACATGCATGTGGCAATGACAAAACTGGACCAGCTCAGCACAAATTATTTAGGGATCTAGTGATGTGCCACAGAAATCTGTGGTCACAGAGTGAATGGGTGTGGAAAGCACTGAAGTGATAACAAATGGGGCATGAGCTGCTTGTGACCTGCCAGAATGTTCCTGTTAGTCCTCTGAGAGCTCTAAAATGCTCGGTGTCTCACAAAGGAATGGGAATGACATGAGGAGCTTGAGGGGCTGGCTGGATTCCCTGTTTCCTTAGGACAAAACCAGCCAAATAAATCTGACATTTGTTTATAATCCAAATTTGTGACTTGAATGCTTTTGCCCTTTTCTTAATCTAAAAAACTTTTGAAAGAGCTGACAGAAGAGAAAGATCAAGTCTTATTAAGATTCTTGGCTCTTTCCACCATGTGAAGGTGCACATCCATAAACAGATAATTCAGTTTTGTTTTCATCCTGATATTTGGATTTAGGAAATACTTTTTATTTTATTAGAACAGCTAAAGTCAACCAGCCAGCCTGGACTCTGCACAAATGATACCACAATCTTTATCAGTCAGTGACCAAAGGTCGCTGCTCATCCCTCCAGCACTCAGAGATGTATCCCAGCAGCCTCACATGGGCAGGTGACAGAGCAGCCACCAGACATCAGCCTTCACTCTGTGCTGCACAAAGTCCTGCCTTGTTTACACTAGTCCAGAAAAACAGATTTCCTCTTGCACACGCAGAAAATACAACACACAATGTGAATTCCTGGCAGGATTTTTGCCATAAGTTTGTCATTAATAGTTACAAGTGTTCGATGATAAGGAAAAGGAGATCTCAACATTTTGGGTGAAAATAAAACTTACTGTTTTATGCAGCAATTTGAAAAGCAAAATCTCAAAATGCTGCATTTTATGATGTATTAGAAATGCAGATTGGTTTCTTTCTTTGCATTCAGCCGTAAAATTAAACCCAATCACTGCAAACAGTGTGTTGCAGACAGTAAGACTTTCTAACATTTTTGTTGTGTGAAGATCAAGAGGCAGATTTTCCATCAAGCCTGACACCTTTGGGCTTCCACTGTGCTTTGTACTGAGGCTCTGAAGAGTTAATTCACATTTCAAGTGCTATTTGTGGCTGACAATCTAACCACACAGAAACTGCTGCAACAGTCCTGGTTGGTTTGGTGTTTGGGGATTTTTTGAGCTTAGACATTATTTCATTTACATCAAGTTAGCTAAATTAAAAAAGCTTCTTTGCTGTTACTTGATTTGCAAAGGGGATCTTAGCAGCCCCCTGGATCTCCAGGAGGGTTCCAGGCTTCTCAACTCCTTTGAAAATCATGCTGTAATACTATGAAACCTTTAATAATACCTGGCATTGGGGATCACTGCCCTGACACAAGTGACAGTGACAGCCCCTCAGCTGTGCTCAGATCAGCACCAGCCTGTCAGCACTCCAGACCCTGATATTGGAGCCTGAGGGAAATCCACACAGAGCCCAGGGGGCATTTTATTGCCTGTCTGGAAGGTACACAAACACACCTGGGAAGGGGGTTCATCTCTACGAATGGGCTGCCCCAGGAGTATCTCAGGCATGTGCCCAACACACCCCCAGTGCAGCCCAGTTTGGGGGGTGAGCATGAAAACCAGACCTGCAACGCAGACCATGTAACAGGGAAGCAGAGACAGGGACGCTCTTCCCACCACTACCATGGTCACTTCTCTATTGCAGCCATGGCAGGGCTTGCTCTGCAGGTATTTTTTGTATTAGAAGAAAGAAAAAGGATATCCTGGAAAGAAAAAATCATTCTGAACCCTCTTTCTCACGGCTCACATAATTTTAGTTACACTGGAGACTAAGAACAAAATCAAGGACGAAGCTGTAGAGGGAGCCAGAGAAAGTTCCCGACCTCTTTATTACACTATTATTTCCTGTGTTCCAAACTGTTACTCCATAAATGGTGCCTCTATTGAAGTGAAGTTTCCTGTTACGAGGGCACAGAAGGTAAAGAGAAGGAAAAGTGTGACAGTCCAATGCCAGACAGAGATCACTTTGGGTATATCTTCCTTCACTGTAAATGGTTTGTTTTTAAATAAAGCGCCTTAATTTCTCTGCTTCCCTGTCTGTAAAAGGGAGATGCTGCCTTCCTGCATGGGAGGAGGCTACATTAGTAGGGCATTTTAAGATGATTAAATGGTCTGTGCCATGGAAATGCACATTATTATGATGTGGAGAGTTGCAGGCAGTGACCTGGGGAGCAGGGTGAGGGCCAGCCCTCCTGCAGCATCAGCCAGGGCAGCACTTCACCCTCGGAATGCTCCACTGTCACACAATCATCTCTAATGTCGCTGCTGGAGGCCCTTCCCAGCCCCACTCGCTCAGGAAAGGCTTTTCCAGGGATGCAATTACAAAATGAGAATGGGAGGGAGGGGACGGGATGAATGAAAACAAACATCATTCTAGGAACAGCGGCTGGTGCTTAATACTTGACCATTACTTCTTGACAGGATTAATGTCTTTCTAATCACACTAATCCCTTCTGATAACTTTATCCATAATCCATCTATTTCAAAGCAGCATCCAGATGGCTTCTGGTGGAGAGGAAGGCAAAATAAACATGTGGAATGGGGTCTTAACAGCAGCTTCTTGTATTTTCCCTTTCTGGGGATGTAGGTTTTCATCTTTAGACAGGCCAAAAAATGGGGTTTTATTGGAGAGCAACAGAAAAAGCTATGGAATTTCAGTGGAGACAGAAAGTTCTACTTTTATTTGCAAATAAAATACCTCACAGGTACTCTGATGCTTATCTGTGACAGCCAGAACAAGCCTAGATGTGCTCAAAAGGGTTTAGCTACTTGTTTGCCTGGGACTAATTAGATTTCCAAGATATTGGAAAGAATTCCCTCCCCCTTTACATCAAAAATTCTATATTAGTTTTGGGGGGTTTACCCAGAATTCTCTCAAAGCAGACATGAAACTTCATACTTGATAGTTCCATTGGTTCGTGTTTTTACCAATATTTTAAACAATGTAGTAACTGACTTTAAATTTTTAATTAGTCACATATCTATTGCTGGAATTGATGAGGCTTCCCCTTCCCTTTAGGATTGACAGGGGTTTTTTCCATACAAGCTAAGAAATGGTTTCTGAACATGAAATTCCAGTATATGGTCTTTTTTTTCAGACTAATTAAATGAGTGAGATACACTGTAATTATTCAGAAAAGCTGCAGATTGTTTTTTATTGTCCTAATCCTGTTTTGTCCACTTGGCAATCACTACAACACGTTATGGATGCTACACACGAATCACACGTGTGGAAGCTACTCAGCTACACAGCAGCTCAAAGGATTCTAATCTATGAATCAAATCTCTGTCCTGTCAGTTCAAGCCTAACCAGACTCTGAGGCTTGATAAGAATTGAAGATGGGCTGTTTCTCATTCCAGTGTTTTTAATGAGAGTCCAGTGGTGGAAGCCATGGGGATATCTTTGTTCTGTCTTAGAAGCAGCTTGGGAAATTCTTAGGGAAGTTTTTATGTAGCCAAGAATATCTGATGAAAATTAAAGGGAAAACCTGAACAGGATACAGTGATCCTAATTTAAACCATCTGGAAGCTTATTCCGGCTTTCCTATTCCCTAGGAAAAAAGAAAAGTCATTTTTCTTACAACTCTTTGACTACACTGTGTGAGTGTTAGAACTCTAGAGATCAACAGTGAGAGATTTTGTGATGTAACTGTGTATCCCTTGCTTCATACAATAACTGTGATAATCAATGTGCTTCCTAATCTTTGTGTCTTCTGGCCTATTCCCTCTGACATCAAACACACAAAAAGTCAAATGAAAAACAATTAATGAGTGATTATTGTCTCATTTTAGTTACAGGCAGTTCTTTCTGGAATAATTCAGGGCATTGCCTAAAATGACAGGACCAGTGTTACCCTTCAGCCTTTGGAGAACTGGTCCCAGTGGTCCCTTCCCAAACTGGGCATTGCCCTGGGAAGGGCCGGGCTTTGCCTGAGCCCAGCCCCCTGTCCGTGCTCCTGCCACACCACAGTCACCCCAGTGCACCTCACAGTTAATTACTTTTGAGGACTTTCTCATCACACTGAGCATGACTTTATCTGGTGACAGGATAATCTCATTACAGATGATGATCTTGTTAATTAATATCCCCAAGACAGAGCAATCTCATTATTAGCCCCCTCAGGATTTGTCACCTAAGAGCCAAGGTGTGAGCAGATTTTAGCTGCACAACCTCCTCCCAAATGCTGAAGCCCTGCATCTTGAGGCTGAGGGAGCAACCCTAAAGGCACATGAACCACTGGGCATATTTAATTAGGATTTCTGTCCCTAAGTACATCTGGAAACACTTCTCAGGTGAGAAATCAAGACAAGGTTCAGCTCTCTGTTGTTCTGCAGGACAAACATGGCACACTGGCATCGAGGACATCAGGAACAGTGTGGCCTCACCACCCTGGCAGTGGCCTCAGGGCAGTACCAGGAAGGGAAATGAGCCACCTGTCCCCTTGGCAGTGCCCTCCCCAAGGGATCTCTCTGCCCGGTGTCCTGCCTACGAGTGACAGACCTCTGCTGCTCAGTGGCCATGCCTTCGTGCCACTGCTGTCGTTGTCCTGCAAAGAACACTGAAAATTATCACCATGGAAAACACCCAGCTAGTTAAAAATCAACCTGATTTTGATTTTTCTTCCTATTTTTTTTCCCTGGGAAGGTGATGTGGGAATGGGACAGTGCTGAAGTCCAGCACTGTACAGGTATCTCCTCTGGGCCGCAGTGAGCTGTGGAATTGGCTCCATGGCCTGTGAAACCTCAGCCTGCAAGAAGAGTTCAGCCTAGAAATCTAATAACTACACAGAGGTTTTTTGACAGGAAACTAGTACATTTTTTTGAGATGTGTTTCACTTAACTTTTTAATCAAAAAAGTGGTTTAGTATATTTACTCTTCTGTATGGACCCATCCAAGGAAAATTCCAAGGAACTAAGTATCATATTAAGTACCATTCCTAGTGCAGTATTTGTAGTATGCAGTGCTGTGTTTGTGTGCACACAGTGCTTTTAGACACACAGAAAGGCAGAATTTTTATCAAATGCCATGACAAATAAGTATAAAAAACAAGGTTACCAGAGAGAGAGTTCCAGAGATGCTCATTTTCTGACTGATCCGAAGCACAGTTGCCTCCCTGCTCCCACAGTGTTAACAAAGCCCAGGCTGGATGAGAGACTGGCAGGAAAGCAATACATTTTCTTAATTAATCTAGTGGATAGCAGGAACCTGAACACTAAATCCACCCACTGGATTTCATTAAATCTACTATAAAGGTTAAGCTGCACTTTAGCACTGGCTCCAGACAACCTCACTCAGCAGAGGGAGGTCAAGATCTCAGTCAAGGAGGTGCAGCTCAGTAAATGCTGATGAGAAAAGGCCTGTTTTGATGAGGAAACTGGACAATGGGACCAATTAGTAAATGCAGAGTTTTACTTCAGCTGCACTTTCCCTGAGGTGCATGCTTTGGAGAGTTCAGAGAGAATTGCTCAAAGTTAAATCTCAGTTTAAAGTCCCAAACAACACTGGTGTCACTGGGAAGTCAAACCTCAGACTGGAAACAGTGTCAGGGTCTATGTCAGAGCAGCCTGGAGCAAGGTCTGGGGCCAAACAGTGCCCTGTCCCATTTGCTGAGAGAGGGTCAGTGGGAGCTCAAGCACTTGGTGCAGAGTTGGAAGGCTTGGTACTGGCAAGCTGTCCAAGCCAGAGGATGGCCACTGGTCTGGCAGTGGTGGGCATGGAGGATGGGCATGAAGAGGAAAGGAAAGGTTGAGTGACCATTTTCTCCCCACTGTGCAGCCACAGCTGCCATGGAGGAGGTTCCTCTGCACACCATGCACTGTCCCCACTTAGGCTGGAGCAGTGAACCACAGTCTGCTCCCCAGTGTGCTCCTGAGGAGGCAGAAATACATTGTGCTTTGAACTGATTTGGGAAGACCAAAACAAGGTATTCTTTTAGGTAAAGAAAGGACTGTATGACAAAATTGTCCTTGGTGTTTTTAATTTGCAAGTTGTGGTCCTCCCTCAGGCAGGAAGGGGTGAGGGGTTTCATCAGGTTTCCCTCAGAGGTCACTTCAAACCTGAACTATTCTGAGTCTATAAAATTATGTGTAGAGTTTCACACCTAAGTTTTCATGACTGCCCAGTGCCACTGCTCCTGTGGACTGAGAGCCATCCCATGTGTAGCTTATGTTAAACTGTCCCCCAGATTTCAGGGGACAAGCAGTAGGATTTAGTCCCCCACAAGTTCCTTCAAGTAACCAGGAATTCACATGGCAACTGGAAACATTCCTTTAGGCACAGGGGATACAGTTCAGTGCTACTGGCAAGCTCCTGAAAGCACTGGTGTGTGGGCAATCCTGAGAGGAGCAGAGAGACTGGAATAACTGGGAATGAGGCTTCCAGCTGTATCAGTGTGGAGCACAAGGTAACACCTCCTGCTGTGTCTCCTCTCTCTCCACAGCCTGATGTCCGGGCTGGCAGCCCTGGATGCCAAGACCTCCAGCCGCTTAGGGATCATCACTGTCACCTACTACCTGTGGACAACGTTTGTGGCCGTGATTGTGGGAATCATTATGGTCTCCATCATCCACCCTGGGGGAGCAGCAGCAAAGGAGAGCACTGAGGAGGGGGGAAAGCCCATCATGAGCTCTGCAGATGCTCTGCTGGACTTAATCCGGTAACGACATTCATTCTTTCTGCTTCCTGAATGGGACATTTTGTACATAAATCCATGAGGAGCTGTGGCCTGAGAATAAGTTCTGAATTTAAGAATGAACATTTTGGTTAAATTGAGACATTTCAGAAGATGATTTTCAAGTAATCAGATGTTTATACTGGCTGTTTCTAGTAACGTTTAAATGAATGGCCACCAACTAACAACATTGGAGCAGGTCTTTTATATCCCACAGAATTCCATGTAGCCTGTGGACCTCACCATCAAATCTATTATTAAGGTCAGGAGAGTATTAAAATGCAACGTTAATTTAAATAAGGGTGGACAGTTATAGCAGGCAAAACCTTAAATATAAGGGCTGAAATCCACCCTTTTCAGAAAATAATTCTTAAAAGTGCTGTTAGAGCTGCTCATAGCAACTCTCAGAAAAAGGACATGATTAGAGAGACCATGTTGGGTGGTTTTTCTTGTTTGTTTTCCTGTTTCTGGCAAAAGGAATGGTTGTTCTTTTAGAGCAGCATTAGGGCACTGCTGGATTTTGTCAGGCTGGCCTGAATATCCCTCCTTGTCCCAACATTCCAGGTGCTAGTGGGATTAGTTTCCTCACTGAACATGGAATGCGCCTCAGATTTATTCTCCTCCTGCAGAAAGACCAACCCTTGCCTTTGTTTGGTAGCTCCTCAAGTCAGTGACCTCACACCACAGTGGGCAAGGGCTTTGGGGCCAAGTGTGTCTCTGAACCACAAAGAATTGTCTTTGGAGCTCAACTTCCTGAAATTAAAAATGTTTCAGTTTGTCTTTCAAAAACCCAAATTCCTGATCCTGACACAGTGTCAGCACACAAAGTACTTTAATTAGATTTACTAGGACATCAGATCAGAACAAACTGGGAGGAAAAGCTTATAAATCCATTTTTCCTCCTCCAAGTTGCACTTAACCAGGCCACCTGTATTGTATCAGTGTCTTACTGAGAAAGGGACAAATGATTTTAGTCAAGGAGCAGCAGCTGAGAGCATCCTCTTTTGAAGCTTTCCACAAAACCACCATCTTCATCTGCAAAGGGAAGATGCCCTTTCATGGCCGCTGTATCTCCCCAGGGACTTTGCCAGGATGGAAATGTGCAGTGGAATTCACATTATTCTATACAGGAATGTAATTCCTAATTCCTACACCAAGAGAAAGGCCCTGAGCAAGTTACTGGAGCTTTGAATCCCTTACTATGACAGAGTAGCACAAGAAGTAAAAGAGAATCTAAGGAAAATGTAACCCTGCTGAGTGTCTCCACAGTGGCAGAGTCTGGAACCCATTTCTGGTGTGCTGGGCTGTTCCCAAGGCCTCTGTGTAACACAAGTAAGGGCACAGTGGGACACCTGGTGCAATGTCACTTCCAAACTGACCCTCCAGCTCTGTCTGGAAAGGGTCTCCCTCCCCACAGGTTCCCATCCGCCTTCTCACACCACCCAACTGCCTTCTGAGACTCAGAGTAAGTTTGTCAGGCAGATGAGTCAGACAGAAAGTAATGGTGGTTTTTAAAATCTAAATGAAATTCTATAGTATTGTATTTGCATAAAACAACCAAATCTGTGACTGGCACCCAGGATCTGAGTTACAACCTCATCTCTTTGCCTCTGTCTGGCTTGTCCCTCGACACCAGGGGTGTGGTGGGGAGCTCTGGAACTCTTCATTCCACTGAGCCCCACTGCAGGCAAAATACCATGTCCTGATCTAAACATTTGCAAGTATCATCTGTAATTTCTCTCCCTACAGACATTTACTTGAGCAAATGGTAATGGCTTGCACACACATTTCAGGTATTCAAGTTCCCAACCAGACATGTGCTTTTTAGCCTGCAAAACCTTGAATTCTTGACTGGTTTGGGCAGGTGCCAACAGTGACAGGTCAACAAGCCACTCTCATTACCAAAGGTTAAACAGAGATAACAAAGCTCACTCTCCTCTTGCTGTGCTGAGCAGCTGTCACAGCTGCAATCTCTCACCCCATGTGCACAAACTGATGGGTTTTATTCCTCCACTACAGAAAGAGCCACGTTCACTAAATAAATAAATAACTACCACAACTGTGGGGAATTGGCTCCCAGCCTAGGCAAACACTATGGGTGAAATTCTGGCTCTGCTGAAGTCAGTTGCAAAACTCCTAAATATCTCTGTGGAAGTCTGGATTAAATGTAATGATGTATCTGCTGGTTTGAGACAGAAAAGCTGATCCTTCAGCTCAGTGATAAATCACTTCCATTCACAGCTGGACACCATCTCATTGGGCCCAGATTGGCTTATCTTCTCAATTCATTCATTTCCTCTCAATTTATCAATCGCACATGTGCCCAGAAGTTTGCACAGGAAACATCTGGGATTCTGCAAATGAAGAATGTACAAGTGGAGAGATGATACATGTGACATACTGTGGGGTTTACTTTGAAAGCAGGAGTGTTGGCACAGGGACACCTGTGTTCACCCTCACTGACTTCAGGTTCGAAGCCACATTATTATTTCTTGTGATGTTACAGATGACATCGTCAGGTCTAGAATTTTTGGCAGGAAGGATGTTTCTAAAAATTGAACTTCTTGAATTTTTGAGTGAGGATTTTGCTTTTAGACATGGTTTTAAGCAGAAATTAAAGAAGGTACTGACTCAACAATAAATGAAACAAAAAAAAACCCTTGTGCAGACCTTCATGGTTATCCCTAAGCACCTGCAGCACTAATCAATAACCACATTATCATTATTATGCAATATTTTGCAGATGGTGCTTGCTCTGTGTGTTTGTCCATTATGTTAAAATAACCAAAGCATCAATAAGCCCTGTAGTGTGTGTGACTCGATGAGCAGGTGACAGTGACACTGTGCTCATAATTCTGAGATGGCCCTAAACCTCACATCAACCAGGAAATGCATAATCTCCTCAGCATCCTGAATTTCATGCCTCAAGATCTGTATTCACAGGTGAACCATTTTTTCCCACTCTAAACAGCAGGACTTGAATGACTTCCTTTCAGAAGGGCATCCCAGGGGATTGGGGACAAGACCTGTGGGTGTGAACCTGCCCCTCCTGATTTCCCCTCGGTTCATCCTGGACAGAGCCACAGATGCAGCATAACAGAAGTGTTTCAACTTTCAATTAGTATTTATACCAAAAATCTCTAGTGCTGCTCTGGCCTTAATGTCTGGATTCCTGCTCTGACCTGATGCCCCTCAAACCAAGCCCTGTGGGAGATCCTGTTTAGGAGTTCACCCTCATCCCTGTGCAGGGGATGCTGCTCTGGGGATGCTCCTCTGCAGCTGCCACTTTACCCCTACACTGAGACAGATGTACAAATCTGCCCTAATTTTATTCAAGGTTCCAGGTGCAAGAACTGCAAGGCCTGTGAAAGTCTATTTTCTTCCATATTTAAAGCCATAAATCCTCAGGCTAAAGATCATCTTGTTCTCTTTAAGCACCTGGTGCTTTATACATTTTTATGGATTTATTCTCATAAAAATATATTTTATATATTATATATTATATATTTATAAACATATATTTTATAAATATATATTTGTTATCATAAAAATATTTTTCTTCCATATTTAAAGCCATAAATCCTCAGGCTAAAGATCATCTTGTTCTCTTTAAGCACCTGGTGCTTTATACATTTTTATGGATTTATTCTCATAAAAATATATTTTATATATTATATATTATATATTTATAAACATATATTTTATAAATATATATTTGTTATCATAAAAATATTTTTCTTCCATATTTAAAGCCATAAATCCTCAGTCTAAGCATCATCTGGTTCTCTGTAAGCACCTGAGCTTTATAAATTTTATGGGTTTATTGTCATGGTGTGCAAGGACCACTTTCCTTTCCCACAGCTGGAGAACCAAGACATATGGAAAAAAATTACCTCCCTGAGTATTGTTCAGAAAAATCTGTGTGGGCAGAGGGAATATCCCCAGCTCACAGGACCCAGTTCTAGGATTGTGACTTGTGGGCTCCTCAGTTGCAACTGCAGTGAATCAACACACAATTTTACCTTCCTTTTTCCTCTCTGAATTATTGAAATTAACTTTTTACTCTGTCCCCAAAAATAAAAGAGTGAGATTTTAGTAGCCTCTCATGAGTTAAGAAACTAAGAAAGGCAAGATATATTTTTTAAGTAATTCAGACTTGGAGTATTTTACTCAAAATGACAGAAAGGGACATACTTACAGGAATAGTGTTTAATTTAAACCCTAATAGAATCATAGAATCGATTGGGTTGGCAAAGACCTCCGAGATCATCAAGTCCATCCCTTGATCCAACCCCACTGGGATCACCAGCCCAGGGCACAGAGTGCCCTGGGCTGGTGATCCCAGTGGGGCTGGATCAAGACATGGTGGATTCTCACTCAGTGCCACATCCAGAGAATCACAGAATGGATTCGGTTGGAAAAGACCTCCGAGACCATCAAGTCCAACCCTTGGGCCAACTCCAGTCCCTTTACCAGATCATGGCACTCAGTGCCATGGCCAAGCTCAGGTTAAAAACCTCCAGGGATGGGGAATCCACCCCCTCCCTCCACTCCATGTTACCTTTGCTTTAGAAGGGTCAGTCCTGCTGCAGCTCAAGTCAGGCCACCTGCATTTGTCACCATGGGAAACCAAATGTGGATCGTGAGATAGAACAGGCAAACAAACACCATAAACATCCCACAAGGAAAGCAATCCCAGCAAAACTGGTGTGCCCACCCTGCTGGTTCATACAAGGCTGGCTGCAAATCTGGCACCAACAAGTGCAACGTTAATACATGTTTAGTTTTTCTCAAGCCTTGCAAGCTTATTCAGTTCAAAAGCTCCAAACAGTGAATTCAGTCAGGACCAACTCCCACTTTAACCCACAACAAATAAATTTGTACATTTCTGAAGTTCCCTGGAAGGAGAAGTCAGAGCATTTTATCACTGAATACCCAGGAAGGATTGCATCCAATTTAATAGCAGGTACCTGGACACTCCATCTGGCTTAACCAAGAGAGGTTTTATTTTTATACCATTAAGAGTTAGAAGAGGATATAAACACTGTAGAGGATTTATGCTTTCATGGGAATCCTGAGCACTCTTTAAAATCACTTCCTTTCCCTTTTTTTCAAGCTAAGGGCTATATATTGTATTTTATTGAAATTGTGTTTCTTGAAAATGGGGCAGGAGAAAACCAATATCTGCTGTAGTTTGGGAAAAGTCCAGGCTGTGCACTACCAGAAATCACATTTTAAAACATTTACAACTGAAGCATGAGTTGTATATACACACAGTAAGGTATTTCACAGTGCATTAAATGATCCCCACATTCACATGTCTTTTGCCCAAAGCCACTGTGTACTATGATAGAAATATTTTTCTGTCCCTTATGGAAAAAATACCAGTTTTTACTCATTTCAGATTGCCAGTTTTCATTCACGTCCCCAGACCAGCCTGGGGCCAGCACTGCTCTGAACTGTGACCAGGTGGTTGCTCCTGGTTAATTTTTAAGAGTGCAGCTGGCACAGAGCCTGAACCTCAAGTGTTTACAAAGGACTCTGAAGCCTCTAAAAATGGGGGGCCTATTTGGCAAAACAAAAGAAACCAACATGGAGAAAAGATAATTCCATGATGAAAGCAACAGGGGGGAGGTGTGCTATGAGGCAGATTCTGCTCTCTGTCAGGAGGCCTTAACCACAGAGGGGAAGGTGCAGGAGTCAAAACTCTTTTAGGAAAGCTTCAGCCTTGAAGGGACATAAATTGTCCATCCTCCTCACAATTGGTCTGGACATCACCCAGTCTAAACATACACCTTTTATGAAACAACTCTGCCCTGCCAGTGGAAGGCCATCAACCTTTGATATGATTCAGCCTCTTCAGGATTCCTGAAGGTGTGATGTCCTTGTGCTTCCACTCCAAGGAATGGTTTTCTTAGAAAGCCGCAGCCCTGTTGGGGCTGTGCCAGGACCTTTCCTTTCAGAGGAAGCAGAGTAAGGAGGTTCACCCTCTCCCACTGGAACTGAGATGCCATGCAGCCCTCAGGACAGATGAAAAGTCCATGTGTTTGGCAAACTATTCCACAATAGGAATTTGCTCTGATCTTCAAAACAGACAAGCAAGACAAAATGGCTGAGACCTGATTAGTGATTTTTTTTGCATTCTATTAATACTTTTTAACACAATCATGAGGATTTAAATGCCTCATTAATTCTGCAAAAGCCTTCTTTGGTTCTTCTAGCAGGAGGTAGCAGGATGGATCCTGTGAAATGAGATGAGGCACCGGAGCTGACCACTGATGTGCAAGATGCTTTCTCATGTGGGCCCTGAGATGGGTCAGCCTTGCTGGATTAAACTTTGCCTTCACTTTCAGGGGTGCAAGCCCTGCTGGAGCCCCCTGACACCAGCAGGAAGGGGTTGTAGGTGTGTATCCATCTGCCCAAGGGCAGCATTTGTGGCTCACATATGACAATAGTCCGGAGTCTGCAGTGCTGCTGATGGAACCATGCAGAGGACAGTAAAGCAAATGAATCCTTGAGATTAAGATAATGCCACTGAGAAGGACCTCAGCCTGTAGTAAATGGGAACTACAGTGCTGTTCTTTCTTGGAAAAGCTTGGAAACTTCACAGTTGTCAAGTGAGGCTATTCAGGCTCTGTTTTCACTCTCTCTGTACCCTGGCTGTGTAGGGTGACGGGGTAAGGCCTCAAACACTGAATGTTAGAATTCTGTCCAATTCCCAGCCTTAAAACAATGTTCTTGCAAGCTCAGCTACCCTAGTTCAAATCTGAGAACAGTGCCCAAAGCTGCTTTATGCCCACTGCAAATATAGGCCAATAAATATTATGAGGACACGTATGTAGCAAAGCCCCAGTCTGGTGGCTTTAATTCTAGAGCGTGGGAGACTGCAGCCAGACTGTCTGGTGTGGCAGGGATTAGGTGCTGATAACATCAGAGTCTGAGAGCAAAACCAGATTGCTGCTGCAGAGCTCAGTGTGCCAGAGGGAATGGGTGCTCTGAGTCAAGGAAACAGCATCTGCCATACCTGGGGCTGCTCTTACGCGACAGCCACTGGCCTAATTTCTTACAGAGGAGATCTGCTAAAGCTGAGTGCCCTGAGCTAAGAGATGCTGTAGTCCAGACTCAGAATGAGTATTTCAGAGTTTCAGTGGTTTTACTGCAACCAGAATTGGGTCTGTTATTCCTAACAGAAGTTAAGCAGGAGACATGGAATGGGCTGCAGCTGCAGTACCAGTAGCTGCAAGCTGATGTTCTGGGGATAATTCATCCAACAGTGTCCCAGTAACACAGCTGAGCAGTGCTGGTGTTTGTATCATTCCTGTAGTTCCCAGAGCCAGCCACCTTCTCAAAGAGAGGGAGAGGGCTCCCATGTCCTGGGGACAGTGCTAAGGCATGGCCTGAGCTGAAAAGTGACTTCCTAGCACTATTCAGCTTCCTAAAGCAGCTGAAATTTAGGGGAGCAAAAATGGTCAGTTGTGTTACTTCATAGGTTAGTTGCTGGGAGACAGTGGGGAAGGAAAGAGGCCCTCCTGCTTCTGGCAGTGGGAAGGTGCTGAGTAACTCTGTGTGTACCAGGGAGCTGGCCCCTCAGACCTGCTGCTCACACCAGGTGCTGTCTATACTTGATACAAGCAGTTTGGATTTTCTCAAAATCCATGGCTACCAAAGGGCAGAACACACTGTCATAGTCGTCTGATATTCCATACACATACATGTTTTTAACATCTCCATCTCGATCCTCTTACCCCACACAGAGTTAGGGAAGGCCTCCAAACGGTGCTGGTGGAGTGCTGAGCCTGGGCATGGCAGCAGAGCCTGATCAGAGAGCATGTGTGCTGCTGTTACAGCAGATGCAGGCCGGGCACCCCGTGCCAGCCGGGGCTCAGCAGCTCAGGGCTGCAGCAGGTTCACTGATCTGGCACTGAAGTTTCCTGCACATTCACCCTTCAGCCTGTGCTGAACACTCCTGCCCTGTCTGGCAGAGTTCCTGAAGCAGAAGATGCTCTGGGAAATATTATTCTTCAGGGCAGGCAGTGTTTAGCTGTTGATTTTTTATGTAACCAGAAAGCCTATGCCTCAGTTTCTGTTTTACAACCCTATCCTTGCCTTAGACCTAAATTTATCTATGTTTGAAACCAGCCTCACTCACTGCTATGCACCAGATTTAATTCCCTACTATTATGTGAAATTATTTCTGCTAGGAATGCTGAATCGTGAGCTGAGGTTAGAGACAATGTTGTTTGTACTTGGGGAATCAACCCCAGATCACTCTAAGTTTCCTGCTCTATTATTTTGTGTGCTGTGTCTTGTAAGCAATCTGGCAGTAATGCTGGAACTTTAGAGGTAGTTTATCTGCTTAGCTTTCCTAACTGCATAATCACAGCAGCACTTACAGGGGGTGACAGCAATGATTAGTTCAGCTTGAATTATTGCTTGGTGAGTGCTGCCATCCCTTTGGTTCAGTGCAGGCCAGTGACACACACGGTGCCTGTTCTGGGCAGAGACACGGCCCCACTTCACTGGTACCAGATCCATGCGGGGACATCTCCATCCCATCCAGAGCTGCAGTGAAGCTGGCAGAGATGTGCAGGGGCAGTGCGATGGCAGGCTGGGTGCCTGGCACAGAGCTGGGCAGTGACTGACAGGCTGCAACCCCCTGCTGTAATTCTGTGAGGAGTTTGGGCAGTGCAGGTGCCTGGCTTGGTGCAGCCGGGCTGGCTGGCAGCTGTGAGGCTCCATCAGCCCTTCCCCCTCAGGCCCACACTAAAACTCAAATCCTCCACTACCACTCTCACTTCAGTCTCTTGTTCTGAAACATTCCCAGGAGATCCTTGCCAAACATCCAGCTCATGGCTGGGAATACCAAGGTGCAGCAAATCATATCCCTCAGGCAAGGATTTCTCCAGGTGTTCCTGAGGAGGCCTGACTGAGCCAACAAACCCTCCCAGTCATCCCCCAGCTCTAGGTGACATCTGATACTTTCTTCTCATTATTTGTTTTTAGTCCATTCAAGTTCCCATCTACCAATTGCTCTCTTAAATGTTTTTAATTAACAAAACTCAATTTTGGCTAATACTGGATTTTCTCAATCCAAGTAAACCAGCTTAAAATAAAAAATAAGCCGAGGTTCTGGCAAAAACATTCAGGTCAGCCTTTCACTGGATAAATTGTGTAACTTTGGTAAGGCTGGTCTCAAAGACTGGATCACAGTGCATAATATATTAAAAAACATTGGGAGAATTCCAGTATCTAGTATTAAGTGGGTAGTTGTAATTCCTGCAGGATAAAGAATGATAAAGAAACAAAATGCTTTAATCCTCTACAAATTTGTCTAACATTTAATCTAGCTACTAACCATATGATATTTCCTTTCTCAAGCAGTCTTAATTGTTCCTAATTCTACTAATTAGGACTATAAGGGAGAAAGTGGAAACCATCAGCAATTAAATTCATGTTTCTGTGTAAAGCCACAGCTCCTACGGGAGGTGCATGCTCAGAGCAGTGCAGGAATCCTCAGGGTGGATCTCTGCTTTTGGAATATTTCACACTCACAGCAGCTCAGAGCACAACCATCACACTGACACAGTGCACTCCTGTAGCACCTTTCAGCCCATCTTCCCAAATCACAAAACAAAGGTGATTTAAGATTGATGAAGCCTCTGACTACCTGGAAGCAGAATTCCCTTATGCAGCACAGCAAAGCAGAAATCATCTCTTCAGCTCTATCCTTCCAGTGGAATGAAGCTGTGCACACACTGCATTCATTTCACCAAGTGCCAGTCACTTGTGATAATTTCCTCATAGAATCAGAGAATCACAGAATCATAGAATTGACTGGGTTGGAAAAGACCTCTGAGATCATCAAGTCCAACCCTTGGGCCAACTCCAGTCCCTTTACCAGATCATGGCACTCAGTGCCACGGCCAAGCTCAGTTTAAAAACCTCCAGGGATGGGGAATCCACCCCCTCTCTGGGCAGCCCATTCCAATCCCTGAGCACTCTCTCTGCAAAGAATTTTTTCCTGATCTCCAACTTCAATTTCCCCTAGTAGAGCTTGAGCCCCCCGTGCCCCCTTGTCCTATTGCTGATTGCCTGGGAGAAGAGACCAACCCCCACCTGGCTACAACTTCCCTTCCCTTCCCCTCCTATGGAAAGATGGCCCAGATGGCCTTTGAAGGTCCCTGTCTCTGTGACTGTGTGGCCAGAGCTGTTGCCCTCTGCTCTTGTGTCCCTGCTGAGCACACCCCCCACCACACTGGGCTCTCACCCAGGGCTGGTACCATGGAAGATGCTGCAGGGCACAGCACAGAGCCCACTGCCATCCCCTGGGAATGCCAGGTCAGCCTGCAGGAGCCTGGTAATCTGACCTGTCTCACCTGCCCTGAGGTGAGGGAAGGTCAGCACAGCTAAAGAAGATTTACTGAAGTGCTGCACATCAACCTCATCCCTTGGCTGTCAGTAGCTTTGCCCCACTGCACCAGCTGTACCCAAATTACCTATGATTCCTTTTTGTGGCTCATCTGCTCTCACTCAGCAGGCCACAAAGCCATCTCATGTCAGGCTTCTGTTCCAATCATTAGATAGTACTGCTACCCTTCAATTAAAATCGTTCTCCCTCCGTTTTGACCTAGAAAGGATAATTAATTTGTAGCAATTGCTCTCAGTGCCTGATGCTACTGATGTAGCATCTACCTCCATCATGTCATATTATGGGCCCTTAAAATAGTAAAAACATTGTTTTTTCTAAGCCAGTGCTGCCCAGAGACTCCATTAGCAGCCAGTATGTGCTGCTAGTGCAGAGAGGAAAGCAGCTCTGGAAAATGTCTCCATCAAGCCTGCATTTAGCTGGATATGTACATAGCAACTCTCTCTGGAACAAGAATGGGCTCTGCACATGTATTTCAGTGTTACTCTGTTTGGGGGCTTAAGCAGGACTTTGAATTAAAAGTAACTTTGTTGGAGAATTCAGGAGTTTCTGCTTTCATATGTACATGAAAGCAGTTAATTGGGTCATGGGCTGTCACTGTCTTCTGCCCCCAGGTTCAGAAGCTTAGGGTTGGAAATGAATCAGTCCTGAAAATGATCCTATTAGAATCATCACACAAATCTTGATCCCCAAATGCTGTATGGAAATATATGGCTTTTTAGATTTTTTTCCCAATTATATTTTGATTCCTCTTTCAAGCCTGTAGAGGGTGTGCTCTCCATTTTAAATTAGGATTGAGTGTCTTTCTGCTAAGTAGCAATGTAGCTCACTGAAGTTATAAACTAGCTCCAGATATTATTGGGTGAATTGTTACAGACTGAGATACAGAGAAAGTCAGCAAAGGTGACATAAAGAGCCCCTTTTGGAATTAAGTGTCTCACTGCAGCTCTCTCAGCATTTGGCCATTGTCTTCCTCTGTAGCTCAGCAAAAGCAGCTGTTGGCCTCTTTCAGGCCCTCATTCTGAATTCTCTGAGCCATATTAGAGTAAAATTTAGCACTGGTCAGCTCTAAACTCAACTCTTTGAATCAGGAGTGAGATCCTCTTTTTGGAAGGCAAACTTTTCTTGACCAAACCACTGCAAAGTTTACACCACTTACCATTTCAGTGGTGAAAATGTATCGGGGGTACCACAGTTCATGAATTAACTCACAGGAGTGCTCAGAAGTCCCAAGGTAGATGAAGCACCCAGAGGTCTCAGCAACACATCCCTGAACACTGACTGTGTCTTGAACAGCTCATTATCTAGGTAGGGAAGACAAAATAAGGAATAAAGGAATATTCCATGCCCCAGTCAGTAGATGGGGGAGGCAACAATAGTGACTATGTTGGCCCAGTTACAACAAGGAGACTGTGGCAGAGTCAGAAACTGAGGCTGGAGCTCCTGGGTGTCTGTCCAGGTATTTAGAGACAAGTCCCAGGACTTCAGTTCTGAGGAGCTGTCTCTGTGTTGAGCCTTGCTCCCTCGGGCACAGCTGGATGGCACGAGCAGCTCTGCACCCTCCAGCCCTGATTTATCATGGGAGGCCCAAGACACAGTAAACAGAAGTTGGTTTTGGTTCCACAGAAATTATTCTTCTATTTGTTCATTTTTAGGAACATGTTCCCAGCCAATCTTGTTGAGGCCACATTCAAGCAGGTAAGTAGCTATATTCCTTTTCCTGATGAAAGAGATGAGCAGCATGACATGGAACACAATCCTTTGGAACACAATCCAGATGCAGACATGGGATATTGCTTCAGATCCTGTCAGCACCTGGAGCAGTTAGGAATTAACGAGGCCCTTTCCAGCAACCTCAGCAGCCTCGGTATGGGAAGGCAAAACAAAAGAGCATCCAATGCTCCTGGAGTGAGATGTGCACACCTGTGTCAGCTCCACCTCCCCCTGAGCAGAGCTGCAGTGTCTGTAGGAGCCCCCAGTAACACCACACAAAGGAAGAACAGGACACCATCTTCAATTAAAGCAACAAAGGAGCATGTTTGTGAATGATCTAATTACCCAGATTATAATTTAGCCAGAAAACCTCATCTAAAAGTTCAGGGTGAGCAGGAGGTGTGGCTGTAGTTATTTCATCTGGGGAAATAGTTCATGGGAACCCTACTCTGGTGAGACAAAGAGAAGGGCACTGAGAACCTCCAGGGAGTCATTCCCAATTATGTCTTACAGGGAAGTAGCTTTGCCAGAAGGCAAAGTGTTTGCTGCTCAAGGGTCTGACCAGAGGAAACTCTGATTTTGTTATGTTTTCCCAAAAATTCAACTGCTTTTACCCATTTTAGCAGCAGAGAGACAGGAGCTGTCATTCTTTTCATGCTTGTCCCTTTAACATGAAGAAACAGAGCACTTAGGAGGTCTCATTAAACTACTAATTCCTGCTGGGATATTAGAATAAAAACTGTTTTGTTTTCTTTCAGTATCGCACCAGGAGTATTCCCATCATTAAATCCAACAAAGCCTCATCTGAAAGCACCACTCGTCGCATTATAATCTATGGAGTCCAGGATGAGAATGGATCCAATGTCCAGAACTTTGCCTTGGATATCACCCCCCCTCCTGAAGTGATTTACAAATCAGAGCCAGGCACGAGTGACGGCATGAATGTGCTGGGGATTGTGATATTCTCTGCCACAATGGGTAGGTTTCAGACATCTTTGGTTTGTAATAATCTAAGTATTCATTTAAGAGAGAAAAGGTTGGGGTTGGGCTGCTTGGTTTATTGAGTCAGCTTTTTAACTGTTTCTATCTAAACTTTGTAGGGAAAAAGGCAAGACTGTTACAGAGCTGTGTGCCCAGCCTTCCAAAGACAAATTTTCAAAGCCATTGACGACTTTTGTTCCATGCAGTTCTGTTTCTGTCCATAAACTTACATTCTTTGGGGTTTATTTTTTTCTCCATTATTTGGAGCTTTTATTTAGGAATCACTTTTTGCTGGCTGTAGGAAACACTAATATAGTGTGCTCAGGGAAGGCAGGAATTACTGCACCAGGTCAGACCCATGGCCACTTTGCCAGCATTCTGTTCCACTCTCTGGAGAGCAGAAAAATCCCAGACAAAGCTTCAAGCAATTCTGAAACAAGTCCATAGCACACTTTCTTTCCAAAGCCTGAGTGGTCAATACACACCTCATGCCCAGAGCTCCAGGTGCTGTTTTACAGGGATAAGGGGCTCCCCAGGCTGCTGATGGTGCAGAGGATCAGGCTGAGACACCCCTGGCTGCACTGTCCGGGCTGGATGTCCCACCCTGGGGCTGGAGGCAAAAAAGAAACCTGTCCCAGCCCAACTCCTTGGCTAAACTTCCCCTTACCAGGCAGAAAATTACCTTAGCCCTGGAACCTGCCCTGTCTGCTGTCCTGACCATTCTTAGTGCTGTTTTTCCACAAGATTAGTGAGAATATGACTGGCACTGTGAGAGCCCAACTCAGATAACGAGCCTCAGTGATGCCTTGAGTAAGTGAGCTATGAAGGTACAGTGGGATCTTATTTTTTTATTATTGAAACTTCTGGGGTTTATTTTTGCTCTCCTGCAATGCTGAGACTTATAGACCATCTAGTAGCTTGTCACAGTGGACTGTAAGAGCTTCTGTGGGGCTTGTTTGTTCAGTTTAACTTGCTGGAGGAACTCATTGGTGCCATATGTGTTATATTATGTTTGTGGATTTGGAAGAAGAAATTTAAACAAACATGTCCTAGTTAATCATAAAGTTCTGATGATTTTTATACGAAAATGCTGATCAAATTTTCCTTATGTAAATTTATTCTTGGAAGTTAACCTGGTCAGCAGAACCTCTTTCCCTGTGTTTATTATGTTATGGTTCATACCAGCACAAGGGGTCAAGATTCAAGCCTTAAATTAGCAGATTTGCCTCTGTTTTTTTAGTTTCTCCAGTGGATGGTATTCCATACACAACCCTGCTGGAAACTGGCTGTGTCCCAGTTTGTAGTGTTTTATAGTGAATTTCCAGAGTACAATATCACCACAAACACTATTCCAGTCAGAATGCTGGATATGAGTGAATGAATTAACTACCTGTACTAATTAGGACCGGGGCAATTTTAGCCTTCTGAGCACAGAAGATCATTCATTGTGTTCCCAGAACTGACTGTGTGACTCTTGCTGTGTCCCCCAGTCTTGCTGGGCTGGGGCTCCAGAGAGGGCAGCTGAGAGCTGGTTTCCTCCTGGCTGATGTACAGCACAGTCCTGGCTGTCCAACCTGGGACTGTGTCAGCCACAAACCAACTTCAGACACCTCAGAACTTGGGGACTGTTTCAGTATGTTCCTTGAACAAAGGATGCAGCCAAGCATCCATCACCTGCTTCAGCTTTCTGGATCCCTCCCCAGAATGAAAGCAATGAGACAGAAGACATGTGGCTTCAACCTCTATGAAAGAAGAGCATCCTTCCAAAGCTTCTCTTTAGTACAAAGAAATTTATACAGGCCCTGGTTCTTTGCAAGTTTTGATCACTTTGGCTGAGTCTTATTTGCACAAAGATCTTTTTACACTAGAGAAAAACAGAATTTGGATGGGTATGAATTCTTCTTACAGCTTCTTTAAGGTCCTTGAACAGCATAATAGCATAAAGGGGCAAGAATTTAGACTTGAGCTAAGTGACTTTTCCTGAAGCAGGAGGTGAATTGTTTAGTGATCTCCGTCCAGGAGTCAATCCTGTGTGTGAAGGACTGGCCTGCTTTGCCTGGCATGCAGTGGAATGGGCAGTGTTGGACAGGCAGGGTGTAAAGCCCTGCTGTGACACAGCTGTGATGAGCTCCACTGCCTCTGCTCACACCGTGTACAGGGATTTCTGTCAGCCCTGTGGCAGTGGCTGAGCACTGAGACACCTGCCTTTCTGTTCCTGGAGCACACATTATGGATTCATTACAAAGAAAATGCTTGCACTGAAACGAACCCTGGGACATTGTGGCTGCAGACAGGAGGCCCAGCCCTCCCCACGTCCCAGTCTGTGTCCCCAGTACCCACATGCCTGGGCAGCACAGTGTTTGAAAGAGCAAACTGCAGTTACTCCTGTAAAATTTAAAAAAGGTATTTTTTTCTTTTTGGCATTATACAGATATAGAAACCGAGACTCTTGTAAATTGCCACTGCCCATTTAATGTCCTACAACACGACCAACATGCCTAATGAAAGACTGCTGTTTTCTGACCTGAACTTTACAGCTTAGGTGAATATTAACACACTTATAAACATCTTGAATGCCCTGTTATTGTGAAATCCCTGGCCAAGGCAGCTGACAGCCTCCCTCCCTGCCCCACCAGGGAATTGCCCTGGAAGGCAGACGTGGCTCCCAGTGCAGCTGTGGGGCCAGAGGCTCCTGCCTAGAGCCAGGGGCAGCAACACCCCCCTGGCCGCCCCTGTGCCCCCACACAGCTCCCCTCAAACACTGTCTCACTGGGTGCAGTCGGTTTTGAAGTGCTTCCTTGAGCAATTAACTCCATCACTTATAGTCCTTTAGGGGAGGGATGGCAGATAATTAACTATAGGACAATGTCATCTATTTATATGCCACTAATGGAAACTAACACTGCCTGGAGAATACATGGTTAGATGACACACCCCAGAGCTGCATTCATTTCCTTTCTGAGCACTGGGTGCACATGAATGGATTTTATTTGCTTGCTTCTTTACTTGTTAGTCTTTATAGCAACTTGACTTTTCTTCCCATGAATTTGCATTTCCTTACCCTCCCCAGATCTGCAAAGCCTGACTGATTATGAAGGTTGATTGTAATTATGTGGAGAGATAACTATTAAAAATAAGATGGAGCCTTCATTACCAACTGCCCATTGCCAGAGCAAACCTCAAAGCCTGGCTTTGCCTCCGAAGGGCCCCATGGGTGCTGTCTGGTTGTACCCAGCACTCAGGGCTGAGGCAGTGACAGCGCCTGCACTGGGAAATGTTTCTCAGTTTGTCTTCCATGGATCACTCAGAGCAGGCAAACCCTTCTCAGTACTCTACAAAACATAGTTCAGGACACAGGATTGCCACCAGGGGCTAAACCTACAGCAGGGAAGTTTGTGTCTACATAGGGAAACTTCCAGGGAACTGCAAGTGAAAAACCACCCAGCCAGGGAAGGGAGCCTGCCTGGAGCCACAGGGGTGTGGCCTGGCTCCCCCACGATCAAGGTGAGACTTTCATGTCTCTGTACAGCATGAAGGTCAACATTCATCCCATCATTTCCCACTTGGTTCACTGTGAGTTACAGCAGGGAGGGAAAGCACTGGGACTTTGCGTGCAGGCACCTGAGAAACTGAACCTGAATTTGATGTGATTGCAGGTATAATGTTGGGGAGGATGGGGAACAGTGGCGTTCCCTTGGTCAGCTTTTGCCAGTGTCTGAACGAATCTGTCATGAAGATTGTGGCAGTTGCTGTTTGGTAAGTTGCTGTTTTAGTAAGAAAATCAGCATTTTTTTAAACGAGCAAGAAACTTTCAACAGAAGCCAATGCACAGAAACCTCCCAAACTTAATTCCAGGGAAATAAATGAGGATGACTGATCCTCAGTTTTTCTGTGCCTCAGCATTTGAGGATGCAACATATCCTGTCCCTGGCTTGTACTGTCATTTTGACAGGGCACCCTCGATGTTACTCCCAAATAACAAAATATGGCATAGCTGGGTGGGGCTGTGCTGTGTGCCCTAAGGGCACTGCCAATCCTGGGGCATGCCAAAAGGGATTATAATACACCCAGCCCACACAAGGGAGAAGCACAATGAGACACTGCAGCTGGTACTTCCAGCCCTTACAGCACTGCTGCAGGCCCAGCCAGACCTGCCAGCCCGCCTGCCTCAAAGATCTGAGCAACAGCAGGTGACTGACAACAGCAAAGACTACCAGCTGAGCTCAGCCTTTATTTCCAGCTACCTTTTAATCTACTCTTTTGGCACCCATGGCTTTGTATGTAGCTGTGCACAGAAGCACAACAGTTTTCATCAAACACCTGTCCAAATAGGTTCAGAAACCAACTATTCTTCTGCCTGTTCATCTGCCCCAAATCAAACTCCCAGGCAGTCCAAGAGCATGTCCAAGGTATGTTGATGTTTCTCCTCTGCCTTCCAAAGGCAACATAAACATTTACTCAACAGCTTCCAACTAAAATCCATGAAGGGCTATTATGAGCACAAACACATGAGCAGAGCTTAGGATTCATTCCTCTTCTTCCTGTAACCTCCCTGCCTTAAGCTAAGAAGTTAGAGCTGCCTTCTGAACCAACAGATTTTCGGTGGTTCCTGACCAGCACCATAACTCAGCTGTGCTGGCGAGTGCCCACACAAAGGACTGGCCAGCCCAGTGCCTGCTGTGAGAGAGGGGCTTGTTCTGCCAGAACAACAGGACTGCCCCAGGCTGCTGGGACTGCTCTGCTCTCACTGTTCAATGGAAGGGAGCTGCCTGCTAATAATGGCTTTCCTTTTGCTCAGGTATTTTCCCTTTGGAATTGTGTTCCTAATTGCTGGCAAGATCCTCGAAATGGATGACCCCTCAGCCATTGGGAAGAAGCTGGGTTTCTATGCCATCACCGTGGTGTGTGGCCTGGTGGTGCACGGGCTCTTCATCCTGCCAATGATGTACTTCTTCATCACCAAGAAGAATCCCATTGTCTTCATCAGAGGGATTCTTCAAGCCTTGCTCATTGCTCTGGCCACGTCCTCCAGGTATGAGGCAGTTCCCAGACAGATGCAATGAAGTATTTGCTCTTGGGAACAGCTCACTGTCGCTGTAGGGGAGAGGATGCCCCTGTACCAGAACAATGGTCTGTGTCCAACTCACTGGTATCATTTTTAAAAACACATCTCTCCACATTTGGAAGTTCTGCAGAAGCCATTTGACAATAATATTTGTTACATTTTTTTCCCTCAGCTTAAAAAGTACTGGACAAAAATGTCTTTTTTCTTAGAGGACTAGAAAGGAAATAAGGACTTTTCCATTAAGAAAAGTGGTTCTTGTACAAAGTTAATATGTATGAGGGACACACAGTTTGTCCAGGCTTCATTTTGGTATTAGTGGGGAACTACTTCAGTCATGTGGAAACATTTTACCCTTTCTACTCCTCTTAGTCTTTGTTTCTTGGTACATTAAGAAAAGAATATTTGGAAGCTATTGCCCAGCACTGGGAAAGCATTCAGCTGTGCTGCTCCAGGAATAACACTGTGTGCATCCTGTCCAGGGAGGATGTACAAAGAGTAGCTGAACAAAGGTACGGTGACAATGGGAAACAGTTTGTGAACTGGTTATGGAAATTACTGCCAACATGGATAAACTGGTGTGTGAGATGTGCTTGAAAGGGCTGGAATTGCCTTGCATGGAGTGGAGGCAAGAATGACAAAATAACATTTCTGTGCAGCCAACGGACGACACAGCTCCATGGCATCTGTGGCTGGAGGAATGTATAAGATTAAAAGAGAGGAGAGGAGGGAATTATTATTGGAGTGCAGAAGGCACTGGCTTTCCACTATGTTTTGTTTTACAAGGTGTTTGCACACACAACAGTTTGCCCCAAAATGACCTATAAAGAGCAACACACTGAAATACAAAATCAAGAAAAATTACATGCTGGGTGATGTTTAAACTCTAATTAGGGTTAAATAATTAAAGCAAGCTTCTTTTATTAGAACATAACAAGTTTGTAGCTTGGAGTGTTGTCACATCCCCAGGTTCAAGTAGGATGCTAATTCTGCACTCAAAGATGTGTGTTGGAAACGCTTCATCAGGCTCACATGTGACACACTTTATCTGCCTTGCTCCTCTAGGAGTTGTTTCTGAAGAACTCTATTGCTGACAACTCAGCTGTTTTAATCTCTGTCATTCCATTCATTCTCTTTTTTTTCCTAAAAAGTGATAACATTTCGTAAAAATCTAATCTGAGTATTTCTCTTTTTAGGAAAAAAATAAAAGAGGAAATTTTGGTCCTTGTTTAATCTTTAGCATCTATAGAAGAGTTTGTCCTTTCCTCTTCTCTTCTGTTAAAAAGCAACAAAAATATCCAACTTTTCCATGAGTATGGGTACCTTTAACAATGAATCAGAGAATCACAGAATCATAGAATTGACTTGGTTGGAAAAGACCTCCGAGATCATCAAGTCCAACCCTTGGTCCAACTCCAGTCCCGTCACCAGATCATGGCACTCAGTGCCACGGACAAGCTCAGCTGAAAAACCTCCAGGGATGGGGAATCCACCCCCTCTCTGGGCAGCCCATTCCAATGCCTGAGCACTCTCTCTGGAAAGAATTTTTTTCTGACATCCAACTTCAATTTCCCCTGGCAGAGGATGCAGGGGTTTGATTCCCTGTTTTACACACAAGTGCTGAAGTTACATTACTATGTGTCAGCACAGCACTGGTAGGTTTAAGACAGGCATCAGGCACAGCTATGAAGCCAAAACCTCAGCCTGCAGAACTGATGACAGGGAAGTGTCTCTGCTGAGCCTCTTCAAGGTAACCAATCCTTACTCAAGATTTCTTTCAGCCCCAGCTCCTTATCCCAGGCTGATGTGAGTGCCCACTGACAGCAGGGATTACATGGGCAATGCAGATTCCTCACAAGCCTGTGCTGACTTTGGCTCCCCTGTGCTCTGATGCTCAGACAAGATCCCTTCTCCAGGGATACCAAGTTCTTGGGGACAGCTGTGCAAGGAATAACGACATATTTATAGGCCCACAGAGGGTGTAGTTTGGAAGCAGAGCTCTGGCACCACCTGGCAGCTCAGCTTGTCAGGAACCACCAGCAGGACTTGCTGCCAGATTTAGTATCTTTACTGATAGGAGTTCAGCTACTCCCAAAGCTAAGGTGGATCTCGAGGAACAGCTCTGAACACACGGATTTGGGGCTTGGACATGTTTGATGGATTTAGCTCAGTTTGTCCCTCCTTAAGAGTGTGAATATTCTGCAAATCCAACACAGGCCCAACATGGTTTTTAATGTTTTTCTGCTCAAATAGCAGTGCCTTGTCTAGAGAGAGCTGAACTTTTCACCTTCGTTACAGGGAAAGGAATGGATACTGCACATAACTGAGCTGCTGCCAAAAGAACATGCACAAATAATTGGGGCTGGACAGGAGAGCTGCTTCTCCTGACAGTCCACACATGTGTATTTGGTTAAATCAGACTTGCCACAGGGGCATTATATAACACTCATCATGTGGGTATTGGATGTTCAGATCATCTTAGAGGAGAACAAAGAGTTGGTTTTAAGAATACTGATGTGTTTCTTGGAGATATCTCCGTGTCAGTTCATGTCTACATCTAAAGATAGAAAGAAAACCACAGATCAGTGTGCTGATACTCATTTCAGATAGTCTGCACCTGTGGAAAGCTTATTTTCAAAGCTAAAAATCAAACTACAGGAAGCAAAAACAACACCATTTACAAACCCCAAGAATGCACCACAGGGGAGCCTGAAAGCAGCCACCTAATGGCAATGGTTTTACTGACCCTGAACAACATTTCAACTCATTTCCCTTAACGAAAGGTTCTGTACCCCATTCTCAGTGTCCCTACATTTCTCCAGAAATCCCAGTTTCAGGCTCCTCTCCAGTGCCTCAGTGAGGGGAGTGCAGCCAGCTCAGCCCTGGGGGCTCAGGCTGCACAGTTGGGGATTTCTCACTCGCTGCTTTTGTTCCCCCATGTCCCCCCTTGATCTTGTCACTTCTTACCACTCTGAAAAAGCAGCACTTGGCCTACAGGCAAAATTCTTCTTGATTTCAGCTTTCCTCATTCCAAGGGCAAGAGGGAATTTTGTTTTTCTAGGTCATCTCTCCATATCATTAATGAATTAAAGCAGCATCTTTTCAGTGGTACATCCCATCAAAAGAAGCAATTTTCATCTTCTCTGAAGGCAAATTATAAACCACGAGTTTTTCAAGGGTTTTGCTGTTTATGAAATGCTAAAATCTTGGCTATTGCAGAGTGTAAATTAAAGGCAGATTTGGAAAAGGGAGATGAGATCAGTTTGTTGATTTTTTGGAGCAAATATCAAAATGCATTTGAATGATAAGATAAACAGAGCAGGCTGAACAGCTGCTCTTCCCCAGTGACTGGCTGTCTTTGTGGCTCACACTGGTAACAGCTTGGCCTGATCCAGCATTAGCTTATGCTCAGTCCCTGCAGCTGCAGCATTTTATCCCCAAATTGAGATAAGACTCTGAAAATGTATTTTTAATTGTTATAGTTAGTGCTGGGAGAAGATATTTTTCAGCTGACAGCTTTGGGACAGTTTTTAAAAGACTTAACAGATTAAGATCAGCACTTTAGAGTGTTTTTTCCTCCTAATAAATGCTAAATGTCAGGCTTTCATGTTACTGCTCCACTGTTTAACAATAAATGAAGTAGCTTTCAAGAAAACAAACTCCATCTAATTTAACTGGAGAGATAAATTAAAGTATTTATTTGATGTTTTTTATAATATTGAAATTATATATTTATATAACTCAAAAGTGATAGTAGGAACTTTTATTTCATTGCCACCTGTGAGTCACCAATAGCCAAAGCCTTAAATGAGACATGTATTTTTCTGGTATGTGCCAAATGATACATTTGGAGTAAAAATGAACCCTCATTGAACAAGACAACCTCTCCTGGGATGCTCCAAGTCATTTTTGTCACCTGTATTCAGGGAAAGTTCATTCAGATGAAAGAGGTGCTGAAGGTAATCAGGGGTGTAAAGCAGCAACCTGGTAAGAGAAGACTTGGAAAGTCTGACTGGGTCGGTGCAGGCTGAGAGGGGACAGAGCTGATTTCTGGCATCACCTGCTGTGACAGCTGATTGTGCAGGGAGAACACACAAAGCACGTAAAAGCAGCTTTAGTGTAAATTGACAGGGGTACATCTATATAGTAAATTTAATTTCTCATCTAGCAGTGAGTTCTGGAAAGCCTTCAGTAGGATCAGTTAGCACAGACAGTTCACTGGCTCCAAGATGCAGTGCCACAACTTTGAGTGAAACTGCAGTGGTTGCCTGCACTAGGAAGGCACAAAAGTCTGTGGCCTGGAAATTTGGTTCCTTTCAGTATCTTGCACAATGTTTTTCATCACCATTGCACCTACATTCTGCCTGGGTTCTTTTTTAGTATCATATTTAACAAACCACAAACCCATTGCCTTGTCAAGTGCCCCAGAAACTTCACTTTAACCAGCACAAAATTCAAATGAAAGACACACCTGACTCTGAGACAGTGCACAGGTTTAAAAGTTGAATTCTTGCAAAAACAGTGTCACACATTCTGTTTACAACAATGGAAACAGATACAGATTTTGCTGGTTGTGCTATTTGTATTATGTGACTGTTTTGCACAATCTTTGTGCACATCTCTAGCAAACTGGAACATGTCAAGCAGCTAAAATGTGCACACTTCACAGCTCAGCTCTCAGAACAGGTTTAATATTCTGGTATGTCAGAGTGTGGGCAAGATGAAAAGGACTAGTAAGATTATCTTTTTCTCCTCTTTTTGCCCCAAAGAATTTAGACAGGAATTTGTTACAGAAAAGCCGAATGACTGAGGAAAGACTGTCTTTAAAAACAAGTAACCCTCCACAGCTGAAATAGCTGCAGGGAAGGAAGAAAAAGAATAATAAATACTGTTACTTTGCCATGACTGTAATTAGAACCCCTAGAAGTGTTCCTGGTCTGCTCCCAGTTGCAGCTACACCAGGGTGTTCAGCTCTGCATTATCTGTGAGCTCCATCCTCCTCCTTTATTTTATGAACATTTTATGGTAAACAAGACACAGAGAATTTCAGTCATTCACAAATGACTGTGTGAAAAATTACAGTTGTGCCCAAGAGAGAAATGACATCTCAATGACTGAGTGCCATGATCTAGTAAAGGGACTGGAGTTGGACCAAGGGTTGGATTTGATGATCTCGGAGGTCTTTTCCAACCCAATCCATTCTATGATTCTATTCTGTGATCTCGTAGTTGGGGGGTTATGAGGTTATGCTCTGCTGTGTTTGTTTTTCAAAGTAAATATTGATTAGATATTATAACTGTCTGAATGAAGAAGTTTAATATACCCACTTACTAGAGGTAATCCCCTGCCTCGAGGAGGTTTGTTACAACTCATTCACTCCCAGGAGATAATTCCTCTGCTGTGTTGCAGCTCAGCCACGCTGCCCATCACGTTCAAGTGCTTGCTGGAGAACAACCACGTGGACCGTCGGATCGCACGGTTCGTGCTGCCCGTGGGGGCCACCATCAACATGGACGGGACGGCGCTGTACGAGGCCGTGGCCGCCATCTTCATCGCGCAGGTCAACAACTACGAGCTGGACTTCGGGCAGATCATCACCATCAGGTACCCCGAGGGGCATTCCTTCCTCACTGAGTGGTTGTTTCTAAGTCGTGCAGAGCTCAGGGACTGCACACAGAGAACTCGTGCTGGGGCTGGTTGGTAGATGTGTGTGGACACCAGGAAATGTGCTGCTGTTGGAGGGTGACTGGGTAGTTTGTACTTCTAGGCAACTCACTGATCACTTTAGAACTGGCACATTTTTCTCTTGTTGGTATTTCAAACTGTATTTTATTTTCAACTTCAGAATTGTTTTCAAGTCTGATTTGCATCTTTACATGAGAAGAAAAGGTTAAAAAAATGCAAAACTAGAAGTCCTATATCAGATAACAGGGAACTGTGTTAGGAAGCTCCTGGAGGATTAGGGGGAAGAGGGAAGGAGAAACAGATGCCACTATCAGGGCAGGTTTTCATGAATACATCATATTGCTCAGATATTTTTAAAACATCTTCTCTGCTACTTGTTAAAGCAGAAAACTTCATAAACAACGATGCTGTCGGTGGGTACAGAGTGCTATGGATGTGTACTCCATCCTTGAAAGGTCTGTAATGGATCCAAAAGACTAGAGGATCCAGATGAACACTTATTGCCAGAATAACTCCAGTGACTGCCAAAGAATTCCTCAGGGACTGAAACCTGCAGGTTTCCAGCAGGGAACAAATGATTATAAAAACATTCCTCATAGTCAGAGCCTTGTGCAACACATTTGAGATGCGCTTATCTACCCACCCACTGACCTCACTGCTGCCCCGTTTACACTGCTGGGCCTTGCCCGTCTTCTGCTGGACCTGAAAACCTTCATGACAAGAAGAGCAGAGTCCTGAGACTAAGCCCATGTGACAGCTGAGGTTTGCTAATGGGCTCCTGGCAAGGTCTGGTTAGACCAGATGAAAAAGAAATAAATTGTGCCCATATGAGCTCTTGCTTCAGGCTCGTGCTCTCTTTGTAAACTGTTGGAATGACCCTCTGCTAAAATTTAGTCTTTTGTGATTTGTAATTTGGAGATTTTTTTTAGGATGTAATCCCAAAATATGGCCCAGAGCATGAGCAGACATTACATACCCTTTGAAGTAAAGAACAGTAATTTTAAAAATGAAGGAGGGAGATGATAAATGGAAGAAGGGAAGTTCTAGCTATCTCTGAGCAGAACTCTACTTTATCTCTTATCTTCACTCCCCATCTTAAGTGCTAGTACACAAGGACCAGACAGAAGTAAAACAGTGGAATGAAAATACAAATAATGATTGGAAAAAATCCAAGAAGGAAAAAGAATAGAAAGACTCACAAAAGAAGAAGACAAACAGGAAATCATGGTGGACTCAGTACCTTCAATTGCTTAAGCCAAACTCTAACTTTATTCTATAGACCAAAACTATCCCAGATCTTGATGCTTTGGGTCTTGGAGATTTAAAAAATCAAATATTCTGAGTGCCAGGGTATTTTTGCCTGAGGGGAAAAAGTTTTAGAAAAATAACCAGTCTACTTTGCTCATAGTTTGTAAAATCCCAGTTGACAGTTTCCATCAATGTGATTATGAAAACAAAGGTGTAGCAGAGAAAGGGAGTAAAGATCCCATTTCCTTCATCTGAGCATGTTATAGAAAGAAACATCTACATCAACATGAAAATGGAATGGAATAGCAGACGAGCTTGTCTGTTCAACATTCCAGGTTTTGGTCCCAGTTAAGTCATGAGACCTTCTGGCCTGAACTGCCCTGAGAGGCAGAAGCAGCCCTGATCAGCCAGTCAGTTGGTAACACTAACAAGAGCCTTTTAATGTTCATTGTATTTATCTCTTACTCGGCTACTGAGTGTCTGCCCCTGCCTGTCTATTACAACACTATTAGGATGCTATGCAAGTCCTTCAAAATGTGGTTTTAAGTCTCTCTCATTCCCCAACACACCCACATGCAAATGTTTGGGGTTTTTTTATTGCAGAAAAGGGCTCCAGTTAGAACTACTGATGCTGTACTGGTGCACTGTTCAGCTGTAAGCAAGACACTGGGTATCTCTGTGTTTCAGTTTCCATATGGGTGAATACTGTTACCCTCATTTTCCATAGGAGGTTGATGAGATTTAACTGCTTGCCAAAAGCTCCAGCATTCTGGACTGATGAATGCAGTGGATTATCAATGTATACACATTCTGTCATCCTTTTACAACTGTCAGCCTTTGGTTGTTGTCTTTCTGCTGGATGGCCTAGCTCTTGGAAGTGGCTGGTGGGCGGAAATGAATACACACAGTCCCTTTTGCTCGTGGAAAAAGGAATGAAGTCCCTCCCCTAAAAATAACATTATGAAAGAAAATGTTAAGCCTGCCAGGTCCACTCTTGCCCTTGTCTCCCATTCAGTTCTGCCTGCCTGGCTGAAAAAATGGTGTGAAGGTCAAGTAAAAATAGTTTCCAGAAACTGAAGACGTACATCGCATTCATGCTTGCCTCATGTTTAGATCCAAGTATGCAAAGCCCTGTGCTATGCAGGGCCCTCACCTTGGCCCAGCCTCCTCACCCTCTGCCAGAGCTCTCAGGAATGGACTGGCACCAAAGGCACGGATTTGCCTGGCACAGGCACTGCCCAAGGTGACTCCAGAGTGCCTGCTGGGGGCTCTGCTCCAGGGGGGAAGCAGAGACGGGCAGTGCTGGCAGACTGGTGGGATGCAGTGCCCTGTGCTGCCATGGCCACGAGGAGCTGACAAAACCCAAGCCTGGCTGGGCCCTTTGCTCTGCACTGTTGGTATTAAGAGGTGACAGAACTGCCCCATCACTGCCAAGGCTGCAGGGATGGAAGGTGTGAATTTAGCCCTGGGCAGACAGTTTGGCCTGTTCTTGCTGCTCCTCACCTGGTTTCTGTCCACAAAACACTGGCACTTCCATGCAGGGGCATGTGTAGGAAGGAGTCTGGTTTAGGAAAGCCCCTGTAGGAACACAGTGTGGTTTCCTGCAGAGCAACCCATCACTGGCAAAGCTTATTCCTTCCTTTCTTTGTGGCAGCATCACAGCTACAGCTGCCAGCATAGGAGCTGCAGGCATCCCCCAGGCTGGGCTGGTGACCATGGTCATCGTCCTCACCTCCGTGGGGCTCCCAACAGACGACATCACCCTGATAATTGCTGTGGACTGGGCACTGTAAGTAACATTCAGCTTTTGAGGTCTCCATTGTGGCAACTGCACTAAAAAGGCAAATGGTCTCCATGGGTATAGTAATACAGAGACAAATAAAAGGGACAGCAAGTGATTATGTTGTTTGAAATGGTATTGTGGCCTCGTTAAATACTCTGTTGATGGGGACGTTATATTGAAAAAGAAACAGGCAAATGAGAGAGAGTCTGGATGGGGCTTGGAAATATGACCTGCATGGAAAGGCTGAAGAAGTGGAGCTCATTTACTCTAAAGCAGAGCAGGCTGAAAGGGTCACCACATCAGCTTTTACATAGATGAGATTGTGCTGAAGAGGACAGTGGTCAGTCTTCTCATTTACAGGAGGGGAGCTGAAGAGGAGAACAAAGTACCTGCCTTAAGTCACATCCCAGGAAAACTTAGGAGTTATTTTTATCTAAAAAGATCATCAGGCAATGGAACCATGACAGAGTCAGCCTGAATGGAATACTTGCCATGCCCTGAATTAGGACTAACAAAAGCTTTATTTTATCACAGATCCTGATGCAATTCTGCTCTTTCCGATTTCAAATTACTTTTTATTTTATCTATATAAAATATATCTCCTTTAATACAATGAGTTTCATCACATGAAGGTTCTGGGTAAAAATGTGTTGCAAGTCCATTCTGGTTTAGATCCTATTTAATTAAACTTTGACCCACCTATTTTTTTTGTATGAAGAATTTTGAGAAAAAATACTTCCTGTTCAGTATGATAGAATATTATTATCATCATCAATAGGAGCCAGGAGTCTTGTGCTGTATGAATATTTTAAGACTGTATTATCATAGCCTTTTCCCTCTATATTGCTCAGTTCTCGCCCAGCTCTTGCAACATCAACATTTCAGTTTTTCCAGTAAGTCTTTCAGCGTATATGGGAATTCTGCTTCTTTTTGTCTTACACAACTTTTCAAAACAACAGAGAAAAAACTTTTCAGGCTATAGTTCCAGATGGTATTAAAAAAGTGAGCAAGGAACAGACCCAATTTTCTGTCTTTTGCAGATGACCTTTCAAACAAAAAGTATTTTTCTGTATTTCGGCACTTGGTGGTTTCAAGAGCCTGCAGATGCAAAGTGTCAACATGGTTGACATGATGAATATTTTCAGTATTAGTTTTGGAAGTACTGAAGTATGAAGAATGCTTAAAGAAGGTTGGTTAGCTGATCTCATGAGACTGAAATACCCATTGCAATGCCCTGCAGGTATTACAGCTCCTTTAGGTAGCCATAACATCTGTGTGACCCTCATACTTTTAGGTAGTGCTTAGAGACATAAAGAAGAAAAACAAAATGTTTCTCAGCTGATTAAACACAACATAAAAGCTCTGCATCTTTAATAATATCATCTAAATCCAAAATACCACTGCAATGTTAATTTGATGATTAACCAAGGGGAAAAAAAAGTCAGTGTGTAACAGGAACATGTATCAATATGTGCTGTAACAGTATTTTTCCCTGCTTAACATATTCTTGTGGGAATTTTCTTCAAGGCAAATCCCAAAATCAGAACAGCAGGAATTAGAAAAGTGGATTGAGCAAACAAGTGCAGGGCTGGGGCCTGGAGTCAACAACCATGTCCTGGTTAGGCTGTGGAATATTAGTGCTGAAATTACTTGCATTTCCATGTACAATTTGGTGAGCTACAGACACAAATAAGGTTTCATGCAGGAACTTCCATGATGATTAAGCAGGCAACTACATAAACATTTATATGCACCAAGTACCTGCCTAAAATGGTTGAAAAAATCAGCACAGAGTTTCAATTCTTTGCTATATTAAGATCCAGGATCAGAAATCTGTGCAGTGTTGATATTGGACTGTCACTGACTTCAATGAGCCAAACATCTGGAGATTTCTGAACCTCCATTTCATAACCTACATTTATAAATTAAGTTACTAATATGACACAGTTTTCAGATGTGTATGTTTTTCTTGGAAAAGATGTGATTTGATATTTAAAAGCTGTATCGTCTATTTGAAATCTCATCAATTTTAACTAATAGTTTCCAGGGTGATTCCAGTGTAGCACTTGCCTACAACAGCCACTTACTTTTGTGGATTTATAGCTATATTTTAATACATTTATTTTTTAGACAGTGGGCAGAAGGTAAACAGGGAAGAAACTCCATACATGAAAAAATGAAAAATAGATAAACTGTATCTATACAAAGTAGTGTCAAGCATACAAATTTAAACTGCAAAGGGTAACTGAAGATAAAGAATCTGTAAGAGCCACTGCATGGCCACCACAGGAGCCAAAGCCACTGTGGCCTTTTCAGGAATGAACATGATTTAAATATGGTCAGTGCCTGCTTGGTCTGTGAGTGTAGTTCTGTAGCAATCTTCTGAATAATTTTGATTGTATTCTGCACATTCTACCCATACAATGGTCTTCTTAAGCAGCAGTTTGGTTGCTGAGACTGGGACCCTGGTCACTAATGTAAGGTACTGGCTGTACTGGCTGGCCTCTGCTTACAGTGAATTATGACATTTGCAGCACCAGGCTCCAAATCAGGCCACATTACTGGACCTTAACATGTAAACTCAGACAGAATTGCAGTCGTGGCCTGATCTGTTACACCTTTTGGTGCCGAATCAGGCCTGTGTAGGGAGGCATCACTGCCCCCATTAACTCAGTTACACAGTGAGGTGAATGGCAGCACAGCACACTGAGCTCAGAAAAGGCTGGCAAACCCAGCTGAGCTGCTCAGTAACTGGTGGCTGCCCCGTGCCAAACTCCTTACTACCATTTCTAAACTTTTTATCTCATAAAACCAGCAAAACTGGCCTTCAGCTGTAACCACTGCAGTGATGCAGGCATGGGAATGCCCCCAAAGAGCCAACAACTCACCGTAACTATTTCATTTTCCAGGGACAGGTTCAGAACAATGATCAATGTCCTGGGAGATGCGCTGGCTGCTGGGATCATGGCCCACATCTGCAGGAAGGAGTTCATCAAGGATGGTGACGAGGTAACCATGCCATGAGCCAGGGTGTGCCAGTATGTGCCATGTTGTGGCCAAGACCCTGTGAGCTCCCACACTTGGGTCACCTGGTTTATATAAGGTGTTTCAGAGAGGACAGAGCTGGGCGAGTGCCCAGCACTTGGGGTGGAGGGATCCTTTTCCATGAGGCCATGTGCAAAGCCCTGGAGCCCAGGGTGGCAGCCAGCTGTGTGTGGCACACTGGGGCTGGCAGCCAGCTGTGTGTGGCACACTGGGGCTGGCAGCAGGGGAAGCTGCTGTGCTGTCCTGCCATGGCATGAGGTGCTGGAGCTGCGAGTCCCACACTCAGGACCCAACTCCTGACTGGCCAGTAATGGTCCTTCTTCTAAAACTGTGACCAGCAACAGAGCAGGGTGACAAATGTTCCTTGACTACTCATGTGGAGGGGGAGGTAAAGGTACCAATGAGTGTGTATACCCATAATCAAGATGCTGACTCAAAAGCAACTCCCCAGGGTGTTCCAGCCTCCATGTCAGCATCACCTGAAACCACCACTGCAATCATTTTCTTTCCAGACTAGCACAAGCACATTACTCCTTTCTAGACTTCATTCTCAAGCATCTTCATGCCTTCTACACTTAATCCAAGTCCCTCCTTACATCTTTGGTTTTCCTTTCTCTGTACCTTATTTCTGAAGTGCCTTCCTCCTTCCACTCCTGTGCATTTTCTCCTTTCTCTCTGGCATGCAGCACTGAGTCCTTCCTTGTAACAGGAACTCCTTCTCAAGCCCTTCCTTCAAATCTTTGACAAAGGAGACTCCTAATTCCACAAGCCCATGATGTTCATTTCAGTTCATGGCAGACTCTCACTACCTTTCTTCCATAACAACAGAATAGCTTACACAGGAAAGTTTCTTCATCATAACTAATTTTCACATGGTGTGTTTCATTTCTGTGCATCTTTTGTAGTATTCCACACTAATAGTTTTATCTCTACCATTATTTCTCCCATTCTACAATCACTCTGGTCAATTCCATTCTCATGCCTTCCAGCAACATTCATTTCAAATTCCTACTCTTTCAAGTTGTACATGGAAAGACAGGCTGTGTCCTCCTGCAGGAATTACTGATGACATAATTAGACCTGAATATTTGGGCTGCACACACAGCCAGCTGCAAACCCCCTGAACACACAACCTGATGGTAAGGTTTGTATGGCATCCCTTACAAAGCCAGAAGTGTAGTCTGAGCTCCTGCACAACACAGGCCTCCTGACATTTCACTGCTGTATTTAGAACTCAGGCAGAACTTAAGAAGAGATGTTTTAATAATATAAAATCCCTCCTAAGGGATTATTTAGTCATCTGTGATGAGATTTTTTTTCTTTGAATCATGCTCTATAACTGTATTAGAATATACTGCTGGTCTGCCATCCATTTTGGCTGCATAATTTGTGCAGTTAGTAATGAATACCCAAAGGCCATATTTTCTCAGCTGCAAGGCCACCTCTTTTCTCTGCCAGTATTTACGTCTTACTTTCCCCATCAGAATCTGGTTTGGTGTAAAGAACACTTCAATATTTAACCTATGAATCTGTTAATAAAATCCTCTTTATTTCTTCTGAAACAGTGCAAACTGAAGAGACAGGTGTCAGTTTATTGGGTTAGAAAACGGGCAGAAGGCAACAACAAGTGACTTAGTGATCTCAGTAACTGCACTAAAGAGCAAGCACTGCCCAAAGCTCAGCATTGAGAGTCTGTACCTTGTGACCTTAGCCCTGGAATTCTAGGCTCTATTTACCCTCCTTCTATCCCTTTGCCAATGGCACACAGTTGTTACTGTGAGTATAAGTCAGAGTTGTGACAGAATTTGTGTTTTTACACAGAGACACCTTCCCTTTGTGCAGATGGGGCAAAGATGCCTTAGTGTGTATGAGAAACAGGTCCTGGAAGTCTGTGGAGGCTCTAGATAATCCTGGAGAATGGAAAGCAGCCCACAGGCTTTCCAAGTAAAAATTCCCTTCCTGTTGTCTACAGCAATCAGTGGCAGTATTCCAGATCTTAATGCTTCTCACGTAGGTGCCATTGATCTGTGAAACTAAGCCTGTTAACGTCCATCAGATTGTGGCCTACCAGAGGAATGGCTGCGTGAAGACCATGAATGAATCCCGTGGACCAGAAACAGGGAAAGAGTTTCAGCACCACATACCCGTACAAGTGGAGCAAGAGGAAAGTCCAGTGGAGAATCACACTAAGAAATCCAACAGTAAGGACCACTGCACTATTGAAATAAATGAACTAGAAACAAACGTGTAACGGCTGCACTCCCAGTGACCTGATACCCATCTCTACCTCACAGCTGGGAGAGGGACTCTCTGCCTTGAACAGGAACACGTGGAATTATTGCCACCCTGCTTGTACTGGAGCCAAGAGACCAGCTGTGAACGTCAGGACAGGCACACAGCTTGCAAGAGACATGGGCTTCTTTAGGTGGAAGGTTTTAATACTGAAAAAGTCACTAATGGACAGCTACTGTTTTATTCTGCACTCATTTGACTTCAATGTAGTATTTGACTCCTTTGGCTTCTTTTTTAAAAACGTTTTTTCTATTTCACCCTTTTTGATTTTCTAATCAAAGCCTTTTTTTTTGGTGAATCTCAGTAACTATGAACATTGTATTTATGTAGAATTTTTACTATGTGAAAATGTTTCACCAAAATTGCTGAAAATACCAATTTTGTCTAACATTTGCTAAATATAGAGTTTGTGCTTAGCTTTAGAACAGGAGTAAGGAAATCACACTGATTTCCTGGTCTCAAGGGGTTACATCTATCACTACATAACGCTCCAAGCAGAGGGGAAGCCAAGTGTGTATTTGTGCATTAAAGGGCATTAAGGGAATTCTGTTGGGCAGCCTCCAGAGCCAGGCATTCAGGTGTGATACACAAGGAATTCCTAGGTCACTGCAGAGCACAGTTTGCCTTCCAAGTGCCAGAATTATTAACCTTTTTAACCTAACTCTTCAGTACAGTCAGTCCCAAGCACACGCAGTGGCAGAGGCGATGTGAGCCCTAACCCATGAGTACTGGTGCTAATGTGTCCTCTCCTGTAACCTATTTCTACTGTAAATATGTAGAAACCCAAAGCTCAGGCTCATGATCCATGTCCTGCTTCCCAAGGGCAGGCTGAGCTCAAACTGGAACCCCAGGATGCTGAGTGATGATGGGTGTGATGAGGAGTTTGCTGTGAAAAATGCCTCATTATTTCTCATAACCCAGAGGTTGATCTACATGAACAGTTACTCCCTTTCCACTGTCTACTGGACTTTCAGTTACAATAAAGTCTGCTGAGTATGTTTCCAATGTTTGTGATATAGAACATTTTTAATAAACTTGCCATTTAAAAACAGGCTGTCTGTGCACTTCTACTATTAGTGTCTTCTTAGTTCTCTGCCAAAATGGAGAGTGGAAGTGAGGAGACCTTTTGAAAAAACAGGATTGGATCCTGAGATTACATACCAGTTCATGCCAATACACTTGACATGCTGTATTTGGCTACTTGTGGCATAGCAGCTTCAGATAACATGTCTGGTATTCTAATATGCTCCTCTCATCTGAAGAGTAAAAATAGCCCAGGCAAAAAGGAGCCTTTCTGCATTCACCAGAAGCAGAAGTGCTTCATGCACATGATCAGTGGTTTTCCTGGGATGTGCATATTCACTTCATCTCTGAGGGCTCCTGTTCAGACTCTTTCTTATGCCATGCACTAATTACTTGCCTCAGAGCACTGTGGCATATGCAGTTTAATTATCAAATAGTAAAGCCAGAACGAACACACATACCTCTTCTTTGTCTATAATCCCTCAGAAATTATGTCTTAATTTGAAAATACATACAGTTGGTAACTATTTTTCTGATTTGACCCTACAGTGAAAACAAGACAGAACACAAAGAATAGGGGAGAACTGAGATGATTCAGAGCAATTTGCTCCTGACATCCTGTACTGGACCTGCTCTCCAGAGTGTCATTGAGTGATTTGGGAGAGCTGAGGCTGGTCTGTGCCTCTGAACATGCAAAGCACTGACTGACAAACCCCCCAGCTGATACTGTTCATCTGGGAAGCACTGGCAGCTCCAGGAGGTCCCCTTGGTCCCTCCCCAGCTGTCCATCCCTCCTGCACTGCCCCTCCTCCTCTCCCAGCTGTACAGACCCAATTGTTTATGAAACCAGACAAAGAATCAGATGAGAAGCATTTTTAATTCAAACCAGTTCACATATGTTTTTAGCACAGTCCCAACAGACAGTTGTGTCAACACAAGTGAAGGGGTGACACAGGGACAAGATGGGGCGGTCAGGGGTGAAACAGGGCAGGGGCACATGGAGAGGGCAGGATCTCTGCCTGCTGACTCTGCCCACAAAGAAAACACAACATAAAGTTTCAGCTTCACACAGGCAATTACAGCTACATGAAGTGATAGTATAACCTTTCCAGTCATCTATCAGTTTACAATTATTTTGCACAGACAGAAATTATGAAGAAAAAGGCCAAGGAGATCCAAGATTGGGAATAAGTAGTTCCAAGCTGAGAGTGTTTGAAGAGTCTGCCCACACACCATGGTCTGCCAAGCAGAAAGTGCTGCTGGCCTTACCAACACCCTCTTCCCCAGCACCTACAACCTCTGGCTGACTACAAAGTGCAAATCCTTCTGCCTGCCTGCCTGACACAGCTCTCTTGGTCTGACAACCTTCAGCACAGTCACATCTCAAGAGGTCTAAGTCAATTCCAGTACTTAAGAAGCTGCAAATTCTACAAGGAGAACTTCAGATGAGAGAAAGCAGCAGAGACCAGACGAATCAGCCAGTTGTGCTGCACAAGTTCTACACAGCAAAGGAAACCACAATTCTGCCCATCCTGCTCTGGCAAATGGATAATGTGGAAGTCTTGTGTGTGAAGGCAAATTCTTACAGAATCAATGGGCTGTTTTATAACAGCTTTCTGCATTCAAACCCTATTCAAACAGCATCCAGTTTTGCTTTGCAAATTTGAAATGCATTAGTGTTTGGATCTTTAAAACTCAGGGTTTGCACCAATGTGTGCCTCCCATACCTGGGAGGAAGGCAGTGGCCCAGTGTCTCACCTGATCTTTATCATTTGTGGTATCAAATGCTGCTCCTAAAAGGCACTGTGGTTCCTTGTTCTGGGATATATTGCTTAGTGTTCTGTGACCTTGACTGGAGCATCTGACTGCTCCCCACTGTGAGCTGGGGAGGGGAAACACTGAAGTTATGAGAATTTTTAGGGTAAGTTTTCCCCCCTTTAGCTATTTTCTGTGTCCCATGGTGTGTGTTGTCAAGCAGCTTGATGCAGACTGCAGTTAGGAGAGCAGTGGGTTCCATGACATATTTGTATTCATGGATCTGTTCACATTTTCCAGCTATAATCACTTCCTTCCAACAAAAATAACAAAGCTGTTGATTATCCAGTTAGAGTGCAAGCTCTCTGTTGGTAAATATGTTTCTCCTATTTTCTTCAGAGCATAAAAACAAACATGTGACCTTTATAGCCTCAAAACTTTTATATTAAAAAAATCAATCAACCAACCAATCAGTCACTAATTACAACAGTTTGAAAGGATTATTTTCAAGCATATGTGGAAAGAACATATTTCTTAACTGGCAAGATACAATCTTATTTTGAAGTTGCCTCCCTCTGCTAAAAAGAAAGGGAACTGAGCCAATAAAAGTATATGCAAGGCACACTGGGGAAGAGTCTTCAGGAGGGAGAGAAGATAATTAAAAAGGGAGATGCATTATACACACCTATGGAAGAAATAATTTGGGAAGTAACCCAAATTAACACATATTTATCAGAGGCAGTTGTTTTATGGTTGTTAATTTGCAGCTGCATTGCTCTGATGATACTACTGAGAGGAAAGAAGCCACACCAGATTGTTGTGGCATAAAACATTATTAAAGACATATTTAAACAGGTTCTTGCCAATGCCAAGGAAGTTTAGAAGTTTTAATTGCTGTAATAAATCCTTGTGCAAGAATTAGAACTGGGAGAAGGAGACACAACCAGAGCACTGACACATCCCAAGAGTTTTTGGCTGCCAACCCAAATACAGAAATTTATGGAACTAATACAGTTACTCATATTCTCAGACAGCCTTAATTGATTCCACTGAAATGACTGAATTGCAGCTAAGTTGATTTGTGCCACCTGAATATGCATCCCAACATACAATTAAGAGGATCTAAATAATTAGCCAAAACATTAGATTGTAGGTGCCCTCCATGTTTTACCAGCAACTCTGAAGCACTTAGGAAACCCAGTTAACTCCTCAACGTCTCCATTTCATGACATCTTGCTTTTAATTCACAACAAACATTACTTTTAGTCTCTTTGTAACAACAGAGAACTGATTTGTAATACTTTCAAAGCTTCATCTTCCAGCCAGATGGACAATCTCGGGAATGACCTCAGTGCTTTCTGTACTTTCCATAAAAATGAGGTAGCTGCCAGCAGAAGGTGGTTGATGTGTGCAGGCAAAATGTGCAGCCTGGGAATTGAGCTGAATTTGGAAGACTCAAGGTGCCTTTGATCTTGCCCAGCACTAAGTACTCCCGCCTGTGCCCCCGCTGAACGCCCAGGTGTGTGTTTGCAGCAAGGCAGCTCTTTCATTACTGACTCAGGGGCAGGGAGGAATTGCTGCTTTTCCCCTCCAGGCACGGAGCTGGCCGAGATCACAACTGAGGTCTGAGCACAGCGGGGAGAGAAAGCAATGAAAGTAACAGCAGGAGAAAAAGCAGTGAAGGTTTTACTGCAGGGGTGCTACTGTTGTCTGCCCTGCAGTGGGAGAGCACACCCTTTTGCAATAGTAATGGCTGGAAAATATCTGACTTTGCTGCATTTAAAAAAAGGCAAATTTAATGCATCCATTCACTAACTAAGGGCTGAGCTGCAAATGAAACACACGTATTGAAATTCTCACTTTAGCCTGTGATTTTGCCTCCAGCTAAGGAGGGGATAGATGCTCAAAATTACATTCCTCACTGACTGCTTTGGAGCATATACCTGTGGAATTTTTAAGAGGGTTTGTCCCACAAAACCTCAAATGGATGAGATCAATAGAACAGGAAGGGTGGTCACTGCTTAAGGTCATTCCTTATTCACTCAGACTTCTCATGTGATCTCATGGTCAAGTGACCACAAGAATGCAGGGTCTGCTTCCCATCTATAAACAGAGAAAAAATCCTGTTCTGATTCAACAGGGTGATGCATGGCAAGGATAAATGAGCTGAAGACTGAGACAGTTATGTAACACATTGAAGAGGACTCATATGGTTACATTGGATCAGCCACTTCCATCCCTCTGGAAGCCCAGGATCACTGCTCACAATACTCACAGAATTGCCAGGCTTCCCTTTTAAGAGACAAAACCACAGATTCCATTGTTTATGAAGTAGCAGCAGTTTCATCCCCATTGCCTAGAAGATGATATACAGGAGTGGATTTGGCACAGCTGAGATTCCTGGCAGATTTGTATCACAGGATAGTTTAGACATTTTACAGGCTGTCACCGTAAAATCAGAGCAGTCTGTTGCTGAGACAGTGGTATTTTGGGGAATGAGCACAGAAGGCTTTGAAAAGACAAGATGGGGAGTACTGATAGGTGAAAAGGAAGAATGTGCAACCACTTTTCCTGCAAGAGAAATCAAACCTCCTCTCCTGGGTGGCTCCAGAATGAGAAGGTACCACCATCTGGAGGTGTAGGGAGGGAGCAGGTCTTCCCTCTTTCTCCTCCCAGAGCTCCTGCTTGCCCTAAAGGCAGGTCTGCAGGTACCCACAGAGATCCCCTCCCAGCTGCCCTTCCTTCCAAACCAGCACAGAGCATTCAGTCCAGCACAAGAACAGGGAAATGCTCCTGCAGTCATTGCTCAGACTTCCCATTTCACTGGGAACTACAGATGTGCTCAGGTAGGTCACAGTTGTGCTTTTCAGGTTCCATTGTAAGAGTTTTTGTTCTGCATCTGCTGCTCTGAAAGCAGATCTTTCAGCACACACAGCTACCTGCATTTCATTAGGAACTGAATGCATGTTTCTGTATTTCTGCACACAACGACAGCTGAAAGCCAGGACTCGACCCACCACATGAAACTCACTGTAGCAAATTGTTGCTTTTGAACTTTAGTATTTTTAGTTTCCCCCCACCATCTAAAGAAAGAGGCATTTTAATAAGATGGAAAAAGCAGGGGAAGCAAAACAAGAAGTGTTTTATGTTCACAGATATCTCACATTACATCTGCTACAAATACTGTATGGGCTAAATGGCGAAACCAAAAGAAAAACGAGACTGACCTTGAGATGTTTCATTATGATTTCATTGCTTCTAGTGGTTTTATTGGGTTTTACCACTAGGGTATTAAAAACATGTGGAAAGTATACAGAACTAAGCCAAGCTGAGCATTTTCAACCATAATCTTCCATCTTTTTTTTCCCATTTAAATACTTTAAATGTTTCTTTAATTTAATTTCATGAGATTTCTTGAACACGAACTCAAAAGACAGAGATTTGAGTACTCCATATTGATAGTTTAATCAGCCAGTGTATAATCTTTGCTTTAGAATAAATCATCCAGTCCTTTTGATTTTTGTTTTGAATAGAAGAAAGCATTTCCCTGACATGAAATCCTTCCTAACCAAATACCTGGGGAGGGAGGAATCTGAATGGACAGGAGGGTGTCAGTCCAGCACTGTGGTTGGATCTAGCTCTAGCAGGAAGCTTGGAAAGGAAGTTTAAAAGCTCTGCAGTTGGGAGAATTTCTCCTTCTGAGCCATTGTTTTCTCAGTGGTGCTCAGCACAGGACTGATGTACAGCTCCATAAATTTCACAAAAGGTATCAGAGATGATCTGCATCCCAGACAGTTCTGAGTGTTCCAGCTCTGAAAGCAGCTGGGAACAACCTGGAGGACTCACTTTGGTTGTTTCTACCCGGTTTGGCATTGGAAGATTCCCTTTGGTTCTTCATACCTGCTTTACAGAAAGAGTAGGAACAACCACAACAAGTCTTGTAGTGTCAAATCATACAATCTGTGGATGATGAGGGTGCCTCATGGTACAGCAACTCTACTGTCTTCAGCACATCAGTGAATGCTTTGAGTTTTATCCCACTGCTGCTCTTGAATTAAACAGACCCAAGCCCACCACAAAGAAGGGGAGAGATCTAGAGTGCTCTACAAGTAATCAAATTTAATTTTAATCCTTTATAAAACATGTATCTTAAGATTTTTTAAAGCTCATTTCTGTGATGACTGTCAACAAACACACAATTATATCACAAGTAATAAAAGCATAAGTATCATTACTTTCTTGTATGCACCTGGAGCTGAGAATACTGAAAATCAATATAAAGTTTTATCAGAAGCAGCATTCTCTGCAGTATCATAACCATATGCTAAAAACAGATTCTGGAACTTTCATGGGGAAAACTTGAGGTAGCCTGTACAACTGTGCATTAAAACAGTGTTTGCCTGATTCAAAACCATTTAAAGAAGGGCTTTACTGATGGACTGTTTAATGTCCTTGGATACTACTGAAGAATTTTTATGGAAATACTTTGTATACTGGATTATTGGAACACATTTATCATCCATTGCCTCCACATATATCTCACAGCTGGCTGACTTCACAATAGCAGCATGAATCAGAGCTACAGGGCACACCAAGATTTTCCTCACTAAAGGAAATGGGGTTCTTTAGGGAATTTACTCACTGTTCTTGCATTAGCAACATAATAAACCAACTACAATGACCTTCATAAATTAATCCCCTTAGAGAAAGAAGCATCTTGAAAAAATAAGGCTGAATTCATATTATATAAAACTCTATATATGTTTAAGTTTTTAGGACAACTACTCCAAAACCTGGGAAAAAAGACTGACTAATATTCCATCACAGTGAAATCAATTAACAGGATACTGGACTATATCATAGAAGCTTTCCAAGAGACTGCTTCTCATCAGAAAATACTATTTGTAAAATATTTTATTGTTTTACTATTAAATAAGAATAAATCTGCTTACTTTTTTGTCAGTTAGTGGGCTCAGTCAACAGGGCAACAAGCAGCATCATGAGCTACACTCACTGATCATCAGGAAACACTGTCAAGAGAGAATAATCATAAAGTTCTGATCACACCCCTCCTGCCTCCCTGCTCTGTGTGGATCACTGGGAAGCAGAAGAAACGGCAGTGGGGTCCCAGGAAGGAGGATACTTTCCATTCCTATCCACTTTGTTAGTGCAGGTCCACAGTCTCCCTCCTGCATGCACCTCATCCCTGCTGCCCCAGGTCCTCAGCCTGCTCAGGAACGGTCCCCTCTGTCCATCCTGCACAGCAGGACAAGAGGAGGAGGGGGTTTGTAGGACAGAGGTCTCAGGAGCAGCCCTGCCAGCCCAGCCTTTCAGCATCCACAGCAGGTGGAGGATCCTTTCCCCAACTGCCCTTTTAATGTACAATCCTGCAGGATTTATGAGCTGCCTGTCCCAGCCTGTGGCAAGGGGTGCAGCTGCCAGCGCCGGGGAGCAGCCCCACAGGGACACTGTCCCTCTACTGGTGACACTGTCCTGCTGACAGAGACACAGTCCCACTGCTGGGGACACTGACAGGGACACTGTCCTGCTGACAGGGACACGGTCCCACTGCCAGGGCTGCCATCGGTCCCTCAGGAGCTGCTGTCACTCCCACAGTGGGGCCCTTTGCACCCTCCCTCTGCCCCACCACATCCCCATTCAAACTTCATCCAAAATTTTCCTTTGGAGGTTTGGTGTGATTTGTTTTTCACAGAACCACAGGATGGTTTGGGTTGGAAGGGGAACGTGAAGATCATCCAGTTCCAGCCTACCTGGTTTGGGCAGGGACACCTTCCACTATCCAAGCCACATCCAGCCTGGCCTTGGACACTTTCAAGGATGGGGCAGCCACAGCTTCTCTGGGCAACCTGTGCTTCCTCACAGTAAAGAATTTCTTCCTAATACCTAATCTAAACCTCCTCTCTTCCAGTTTGAACCATTCCCCCTCTCCTGTCACTACACGCTTTTGCAAACGGTCTTGCCCCATCTTTCCTAATTAAAAAGCTTTTTAGCTCATTTTTCCTCAGAGGAATATCTGCACACTGCATAAGCACAGCTTTCTGGTTAAACACAACACCCAGACCCACCATCACGGCGGGTGTGGTGAGGGAGCCCCTCACACGCCACAGCGGCGCTTCCCCCTGCCCGGCCCGGCCCGGCCCCGCTCTCCCTGCCCGCATGGTCGCGGTGTTCCCACAGCTCACCTGCGGGACCGCCTGCTCCTTCCTCAGGGCTGGCACCGGCCCGGCCCGGGGAACCTCGGCCTTGTCCGGTCGCCCTCCTCAGCGGGGCCGGGGCCGCCCTCACAGCCGGCGGGATGGCCCCGCTCCCCGTGCGGCCTGCCTGCTGGAGTGGGGCATTCCCGATGGAGTGAGGCATTCCTGATGGCGTGGGACATCCCTGCTCGTGAGGGACATTCCCGCCCATGAGGGACATCCCTGCCCATCTAGGACATTCCTGCCCGTGAGGGACATTCCCGCCCATGAGGGACATCCCTGCCCATCTGGGACATTCCTGTCCGTGAGGGACAGCAGGAGGAGCCCCCAGTTGTGTCTGTGGAAAGCAGAGGAAAACAGGGATCCAGTCTGAGCCCCGGTCCCCCACAGCACTCAGGGGAGTGTGGGGGGAGATAAAACCTGTGGGGAAGAAACAGCTGTCCTGGGCCTTTCCCCCAGAAATATCCAAATAACAAGCCCTGGGGTTCCCTGAGGGGAGCAGTGTGGGGCAGGAGTGAGGAGAGGGCAGGAGTGGGCAGGGAGAGGCGCTGGATGCCCCATTCCTCCTGAGGGGATGGCCATGGGGCAGGATCCCCAAGGAACAGGCATGAGGGGCAGGATCCCCAAGGAACAGGCATGAGGGGCAGGATCGCTGGCCATGGGGCAGGATCCCCCGGGAATGGGGATGAGGGGCAGGATCCCTGGCCATGGGGCAGGATCCCCAGGGAATGGGGATGAGGGGCAGGATCACTGGCGTTGGGGCAGGATCCCCAGGGAATGGGGATGAGGGGCAGGATCACTGGCCATGGGGCAGGATCCCCAGGGAACAGGGATGAGGGGCAGGATATCCAGGGAACCGGCATGAGGGGCAGGATATCCAGGGAACAGGGATGAGGGGCAGGATCCCCAAGGAACAGGGATGAGGGGCAGGATGGCCAGCCATGGGGCAGGATCCCCAGGGAATGGGGATGAGGGGCAGGATCCCCAAGGAACAGGGATGAGGGGCAGGATGGCCAGCCATGGGGCAGGATCCCCAGGGAATGGGGATGAGGGGCAGGATCCCCAAGGAACAGGGATGAGGGGCAGGATATCCAGGGAACAGGCATGAGGGGCAGGATGGCTGCAGAATGGCCCATCCACATGCAGACACAGATGGGCTCTGTGCCCACCATCTGAAATAAAAGCTCATTATCCAGGGGCTATTTTGGGCACCTGATTAATTCTTTCTAGCTCACATGCTGCATTTATACTCCTGTTGCTGTGAAAAATCATAGCTTGGAAAAATCTCATTTCTCCCCATTTTGTGCAGTATCCTCTGTCAGGAGGAAACAGGGTTTTTAAAAGAAAAACAGCAAATAAACTCATACTCAGCCTGCATACAGACCATGCAGGAATACCAAGCATGTACAAATGCACACTTGGGAATAAAGTTGCCAACTGAATGTTTTAGACTTCAAGTTTTCACTGTTCATACATCTCTTTCAGCCCTAAAACCTCCCTCTTCTTTTTCCCAAATCCAATCAATTCACAGGAAGAAAGTTACATGAAAACAACGTTTGTGTTTCCACTCTGTGGCCTGAGGAAATGCCAGGTTCCCAACTCTCACTTTCACTAAAGGAAATAAAAAAATTAGAGCCTGTTCATGGGTCCTGCTCCACCCAAGGTCCGGGCTGGACCTTTGGATTACAGGTACCACCCACAGTCAAAAAAATATGTGGGCTTAGTCCTGTGGACTTCTGACTATTCCTCAACATCTCTCATGGAGACTTTTACTCCTTTAAAAGACAGAAATAATTCCCATTTTGGTTTGACAGTACTATGTCCAATGTCACAGGTGCTGATGATACCAGCTAAGTGAGGAGTCAGGCCCGTGGTTCTCCCTCCTCAGTCTCTTACACAACAATCAAAAGACATTCCTCTTGTTGAGTTTCAGGGTTTTACAGGGGAAGAAAGTGTCTTTTTTTTTCTGCTGGAAAACATTGTCCTATTTCAAGGGCAGGTTCAGCATGCATTTATTTTGAAATAAACTCAGAATAAGGGTGTCCTAACTCTGCCTGGTCTACATGACACACTCCTTCAGCTGTAGGTGGTTCTCCTTCAATAAATTGCTCTGTTTCACCAAAGACTGGCCAAACTTGCACTGGTGTTTGCTGGAGATGGCTAAGTGACTTGAGCTACATCCTGTAAACATTTTATGTAGGAATCTATCCCAGCAGTCAGTTGGAAGGCTATTTCATTGCTTAGCTGTATAGCTGATACTCAAAAATACGGAGTTTTGCAGTTTTTTAGGGCCAAGCTTTTATTTTTTTCAGGAAGAAATCTTTCCTTCTATGATTGATTATTGTGTTGAATTGTCTAAGGTAGGAAACAACAGCTTGAAATTGCTGTCATATGCTATGGGAACCCAAAGGGAGAGTGTGGAACTAGATCTTCTCCAGCAGGAAAACAGCTGGTAAGAAATTAAGCCAACTGTGTTTCCAAGTAAATCCTGGAATGCAGGATGCAAAACAACATGTGATCCACCAGAAATCCTCAAAAGAAAAGGCCCTTTCCTCAGGCAGATTAGCTGCCTCAGATGAACAACATTATAATCAGCTAAGAAATTTGCACCTCTGACATTTGCACAGTGATCTTCTCCTTGGTTTCCTTATTTTCCATGATTCCAACAGAAGCTGAGAGTACTCAACATCGTGAAATAGGTGAGGCTTTTAGAGAGCACAACAGCAGGCACTGTCTCCAGAGCTGAACTAAACAAAGACATTACTCTTGACACTTAACAGTTTTCTCCTAGGACAGCCCACGCTCCCCCATCTCTGTTACATCATTAGTCTCACTCCTGACTCTTCATGTGAATAAGATACACGGTGTGAAAAATTCAGCCACATATATTACACTTTGTACTGTCACTCCATCCTCTGCTCAGACCTTCAGACATCCACACAACTGCCACGTGGGCAAACGAGCAAACAGAGACTTTACCAAAGCTCTGGAAGGCACACAGACAGATTTTATATATATATATATATATATTCACAAGAGCAATTGTTTTCTCTCAAAACCTTTCTAAAACAGGAATATACTGCGGGCTTTGGCAGTAGAGATAAAATATTATGGGATCCAGCCTTACTTTGTTTTTCTTATCCAAATATACACATTGTTATAAGAGAGGAATAGTTGCATCCAGAATTATTAGTGTTGCTTGATGACCAAAATGCCTCATATGCTGCTCCACACATGAAACTTCTGCAAATATTCATCTTGCCTGATCAACAACAGCTTCTTTGGGGTGGAGGAAAAGAAAAGAAGCTTATACATGGTTCAGTTAAAATGCAGTGGCAAAAATGGCATTTGAAGGCATGTGTTGAAAACAGTCCCAAATTGTTATTACAGATGGAGACAGGGAAGGAAGAGAAACAGAAGGAACAAAAGCCAGCTTTTGTGAGTTCCCAAGCAATCCCTTATGATCCTGGGTCTTGTATAAGATGATTTGGAAGCTTTGGAAAGGCATTCAGGGTCTCTCCCTGAATAAGGCACTGTAACACACTGTCTTCGTGAGCCTGGCTCGGTGCCCTGACAGTTTCTGCCTCACTCATTGCACGTTTCGCTAAGTGTTCTCTGTATATCTATAGAGATATATACACATAGACATATATGTAATTTTCCATATGTTTTCCTGCAAAACAGAAAAAAAAAATAAAATAAATTACATAACGGAATACAGAATTCAGAATAAGACCAACTTAGTACCTGCCAACATGTCCCACGTGCCCCAAACTAAACCAATGCACTGATTTTGAAGTTATATGTACTCTAAGTCTGCAGATACAAATTTCTTCCCTCACAAAGTTTTCACATAACCCAGCCTGGAGGTCTAATGTTGGACTTTCCAAGTAGCTTCTGCCCCTTTCAAGTCCCATCATCTTTTAAGCCTATTAGCACTATTCCCAGCAGCTCCTTGTGTCACTCTCTGTGATAAAATGTTGATTAGGGAGAAAGCCAATTTCTTTTCGTACTCTTAAAGTTTAAATCTCCTGAAGTAAAGAGTAGTCCAGACCTCACCATCTTTGAACATATGATGCAAGAGATGCATTAAGCAGATTGCTGTTCTCATGAAAAAATGCATATTCTTCCAACATCATTCTCCCTTCATCTTTTTGTTCTGCAGTTGAAAAGAGATTCAACTACAGGGAATATTCTTCCCATAAGAAATATCCCAAGCACAGCATTATGTTCCCACTCCAAGTGGTCAGTGATTTAAGCACTGCTTGAGACAGGCCATAATCTTAAAGCCATGTTTAACAGACAGTGGATCTAACCTCACTTTAATTTGTCTGATTTTTTTAATCTACTTTCATATGGTCTTCTGCATCAGTAAGTTTCACAGTTTGTTCTTTGCTTTCCCTTTGAACTAGTTGCTTAAAAGTTATCATTAAATATCTTCTCTTTTTTTGTTATCAGACTTAGTAGACAAGGACCTTTCTATTTAACTATTGTGCCTGCTGTGGCTGTAAGCAGAAGCCACTATGAACAGTCCATTGCCTCTGATAAAACAGATACATACTGACTGTTTCATTTTACAAAATAATCTATTTTCAACCTTTTTTGATTTGCAGTGCACAGTTATATTTTAGAGGAAGTCTTTGACTCCAGGGCTCAGACAACCACTTGTTATGCTTCAGTCATATGTGTACATTGGAATTATTTACACAAGAGCCTCAGAATTGGGTCCTTGAACTACAGTTGTTACCTCCCACATGGTGACTGTGTGAGTTCACATTTTATCTCAGTTCTTCTTCTTCTTCCTCTTCCTCATCTTCCATTTCCTCTTCCGAGTCATCCTTATTCTTTGAACTGTTGCTGAATTCAAGGTTCCCTTCAATATCCAGTACCTGTAAGTGCTTTAAGTTTTGGAAGGTACTTTCTTTCAGTGCTCCAACTGCAATCTTATTAAACCTGTAAACAAACACAAAGGACCTTCTGTTAAAATAAACCCACTTTTTATATCCAGCACAGAAATGAGGAGACTGGGAGGGAGCCATTCTGCAGGGTTACTCTAACTTTACACTGACCCAAGTTACTCTGACTTTACACTGACCCAAGTTACTCCGACTTTACCTGACCCAAGTTACTCCGACTTTACCTGACCCAAGTTACTGTAACTTTACACTGACCCAAGTTACTGTAACTTTACACTGACCCAAGTTACTCCAACTTTACCTGACCCAAATTACTCTGACTTTACCCTGACCCAAGTTACTGTAACTTACACTGACCCACAACAGTGCTCTGGAATTGCTGACTCCTCTGGATGGGGGAAGGAAAAAAAACGTTATATTGGAATTCCTCCCCCACAAATTCTTTCTCTTGCTGTTCTGCTTTCTCCTTCCCAGAGAGGAAGGACATCTGCTCCATAGCCCACATTTCAAAGTGTAACTTGATTTTTCATGAGATTCTCTGTCACTCCTTTGATAGTTTAATTCTTCACCCACAACACTCAAAATACTGGTACCAAGTACTCCTTAGAAACAAAGCAGCACACAATAACTTTGCATCTGTTATTTGGGTTTCCAGGAATACAAATAAACTAATCTGCAGTTTAAGAACCTCTCACACACACTGCTTGGTCTGTTACTCTTGAACACACTTAAAATCATATTCTGTTTGATACTCCACATGTATGTTATTGTTTCACAGCATTGCAGTGATTAATTGCCTCCCATTAAAAAATACTACTTAGCTTGGGTGGAGTTGCCTCCTAAATATGTTAGCAAAACTGTTTTGCAAATTCCTTTCTTCTTTATATAGAAATATAGAATGTGGTATGTGGTTTCTGGTTCACATCCAAGCATTCACTAAAATCCCATAAATGTGAGCAGCTGAATAGACAGACTGCTCTAATTTACACCAGACTTTGTAATTTTATTTGCTTGGTATGGAATCACTCATCCAAAAAGGTATGCTCCAGAATTACTCAGAACTACAGGGCTGTTGAGTTGCACACAGACAAAATAACACCATATTTAGTCTTGTGCAGACTAAGCTTTTTGAACACATCCATTGGATCAGTTTAATCAAATATTCTATAGGGATTCATATGTTATTTCTAATAAATATTTTCAATAATATGCCATCAGGTTAAAACTGAATACATTACTGGGACAGCTTCTTGCTTCAGTTCTTGTGGTGTAAAGCTCTGCTTGAATCAGCTACCTTGCTGTGAGTTGACATTACATGCAAAAAGGGTCAGTAACTGTCACCAATTAAAAAAAAATGTCCTCATCCCACTGACAGAGTTGGGAAAAACCCAGCAAAGCTCCTAATCTGAGTTATGTAACTGTCACAGGCGTAACTCGCCACTTGTTTCTGACAGAACTGCCCAGGGAACATGCACAGCTCCAGCATGGGGCACACTCCCCTCACTGGAGGGGCATTTCTTCAAAATCCAGGGCCAACAGACCGAGGAAAAGCTGTGCTCCTCAAGGGCACTGCAAACCTCTGGCTCACACTGAGTATTGGAACATGACATAATGTTACACATTAATTTCCCAGAATTACTAATGTGCCCAGTCCATTTTAATAAGCACAGAAAAGACAAGCTCCCTGAATAGAAAGAGTTTGTTATGTGTATCCATGTCTTTCCTGGGTAGATGAACACAGTTTGATCACATATTATTATAAAACAAAATTGATTATTAAGAAAGTTAGCATTTTCAACACCTCCTAAAAAATAAGTAATTATAAAGTGGACGAAGAAGAAAAATATCTTCTGTGTTTAAATGGAAACTTAACCTTACCTGAGGTAAATCCCCTTTATTTTGGGTGTGGATTCAAAAGCATTCTCTGAAACTGTTGTGATCTTGTTGTTCTGAAGATACAGATACTCCAGAGATTCTGGCAGGCCCAGTGGGATAGATGTCAGCTGGTTGCCAGCCATGTCTAGTGACTGCAAGGAAGAGACAACAAGGGGTCAAATAAATAACTGAATTTAAATACTAGAAACACTCCAGAAGAGAGTTAAGCTTGAAGTTGTATTTATTACAGCATAAATCAATTTAATCTACTTCTAGTTTGCATCAAGGTAAGTGTGGCCAAGACAATTCTGCTCCCACACTGCTATTTAGCATCCTGATTTCACACCAGACATCATGCTGGTTTCTGTCATAGCTCCAACATTTCTTTATCTCTGTCCCCAGGCTTTGGCCCATGCCTGCTTTAAGGAAATTAAACCCAGGCTGGATTTCAGATATGCATGAGAATTCCTTGGAAGCTGCTACTGCAAACACTTCACTGGCTGAGGTACTGACTAGGCACAGTTACACATAAAAACATCTGGATATATTCTAACACAGAGAATGTATGAAGACATCAGGACTAAAGGTCATTATCACTTCTCTGATTAATTTTATGCAGGCAATGGATCCATAGAAGTGTTTTGCTATCCTGTATTGTAGCATTTTCACAGCACCAAGCTGACACATCTCAGTTACACACTGTTCAAAGCTGCACTCCTGCAAACAGCTCTCATGATTCCAGTGGTTTTATTCCCCACATAATGCCAGTCTGGCAAACAGTTGTCACAGAATCAGGGAATCAGTTAGGTTGGAAAATAGCTGTAAGATCATTGAGCCCAACTGTTAACCCAGCACTGCCAAGTGCATTGTGGAAATGTCTTGCTCTGCAGTTGCAGAAAGTCTCCAGTGATTTCCATGGAAACAGCAAGGACTGAACCTTTGCTAAGTACATGCAGGACCAGGATCTTACGTGATGGTTTATCAGTCCAGTGCACCCCAATGCACCAGCTCAGAAACCAACTGCACCATTAAGCCCTTAACGATAAAAATACTCAGCTATAACTATCATGGAAACAGATAAGAAACAGTAACACTGTTCCAAAAAAAGCACCAGCCAAAAATGCACCATTAGTCCCACCGAATTTTACGTGTGTGCTGTTACCTGACCCTTGTTTGTTGTGGGGCAGGTCCCACTGCAGGGCCAGTGTTGGACTCAGCAACACCTTACTCTGGCCTGACACTGAGGGACAGTGGAACAATAGTCCCATGAAGTAGCTGTGAATGGGCCCCACGAGAAGGAAAGCTCATTCTAATCAACAACTCAAGATGCCCAACAGGTCTCATGACCCATTTTTTGTTTGAAAATAAAACAACCTACATTTTCTTAAGGTACTGCAGAAAAGCAATCCCAGCATCTGTGATTCTCAACAGCATCTTCCTTCCAGACTACTTTTCATGTTAGATACATTTACATGCACACACACAGAGGTAAGTGAAGCACCAAACAAATGCAAAGTGTATTATTAAAGACATGGACCAAATCTGCAGCTGATGCAAACCAACAGCTCTGCAGATACTGTTGCTGCATTGCTGATTCATATTCACTGAAGAACAAGCTACTGTTTATTTCCAGAAGCAACAGAAAGGGAAATGTTCACATAGATTAGTGTTGGGATTGTCTGAAAACGCCCTGGGGGCCAGTGTGACATATGCTGCATGTCCCTCATCCCTGATCTGCTCTGGGATGTGCCCACTCTGCCTGCACAGTGACCCTCCAGTGGCTGCCATATGACAGAGGTAATGCCCCTAACTGCAGGAAAGGGGCTGTTGCCTAAAAGGAAATGCAGACAAATCCTTCAGCTGGCGTAACAATTCTGAAAGGTCATTTTGCACAGCACAAATGTGATTGTTCCAGCCTGCCTTATGGTTTGTGTTTAACTTTCTCCAACAATTAAGCAAATGAGAAGACTGCTGATTGAATCCAGACCTCCTAGCTGCTATCCAGGTGCCTCAGCCAGCTGAGCTGCTAAATCCCACAGCTTGGCCTGTCTGACTATAAGCTGCTGTGGGGGCTTTGAGAATTAAGAGTGTTTTTGTTTATGCATTCCTTCCTCCTGCTGTCTCTATTCAGAGCTGATTTTAAATCTTTTGGGAGACAAGCTATTTGAAAGGCCTAATTTCAGTTTTAATGACAACATTCACTAATGTTTATCTGAAAATATAGGACACTGTTAGTGTTCAGAAACAAAGCTGTCTACATTTTCCAGAATCAGCAGTACATGGTGGGCCAGTGCCCTGGCCAGCAGTGGGAGGTGCCCACCTCTGACACAACAGCACCTCATTTCTATCTAGAAACAGGTTGTGTAGCACTTCCAATGCAGGCCAAAAACATGAGGACCAAGCACATCTAGTAATGGTGTTATGCAATTTGGCTTAGGCAGGCAGACAAGGGCATCAGCATCACTCAAACAGTTAGAGGAGGTGACATTTCTACCTGGAGACTGCTGAGTTCTCTCCAAGCTCTTGAATAAATTGAATTTACTTTCAGTTTATTGTTGCTCAAATACAGCTCCCGCAGTTTTGTCATCCCAGACAAAGTCCCTTTGGGGATGATGCTTATCTCATTCTCCTTCAGCTTGAGGACCTGCAAGTTCTTTGGAAAGCCAAAGGGCACTGTGTGGAGATTGTTTCCAGAGAGATCCAAGGACTTTAGTTGCCTCAGCTTACGGAATGCCTCCCGATGGATCTGGGGACTCTTGAGCTTGTTGTAGCTCAGGTTCAGCTCTTCAAGGAAATAAGTGGTAGCAAAGTCATTCCTGTTAATCTCAGAGATCTGGTTGTGAAGGATCATAAGTGTCCTCACGCGCCGGGGCAGCCCGCTGGGGATCCTCTCCAGCATGTTGTTGTACAGGTGGACAGTGTGCAGCTTCTTCAAGCCCTGGAAGGCTGATGGGTGAATACCTCGGGCTCTTAATTTGTTATTGTGGAGCAGAAGGTACTCCAGGTTCTTAATTTGGGTCAACACATCTCTGTCAATCACCTTAATTGCATTCTTCTCCAGGTGGAGGAGGACGATGTTTCGAGGTAAACCACTTGGGATTTGTGAGAGGTTATTGCTTGACAGATCCAGATACTCAAGACTAGACAATTTCCTTGGGAAAGCAGAAAAGAAAACATTCTGCATTTAGATTCTGCAAGGTGAAATGACAACCAGCTTCCTCTAGGATTTTACAATCTTTGCTTTAGAGTATTTTTACCCAGCGTAGCTCCCACTACTGACTGCCCCTTTTTGTCTCATGATATGAGTGACGTGCACAGCAGATCAGGGAGCTCCTGCATTGCCACGAGGGGTAAAGACCAGGCACTGCCATTGCTCCCCAGCCACAGAACCTGCCAGAGCCCACAGACATCCAAATTGCCGCTGGGCTGAGGCCTGAGGTCAGTTTTGCAGTCACTGTTCTCACCACAGTGAACAAATACCACAAGGAGGATGCCATGGGAACACCAGCAGAGCACAGAACTCTCAGTTTCACAGAAACAAAGCCTGAGCATGAGCAATTTCTGTCTCTCTGAAAGTATCTATTGATGATGAAATGTTCCTCTATGAACAGCAGAAACGCTAACTCAGTGTCCCAGGCTAAGGGAGTGAACTTCTCCTGACCCTCCAGCATTATGGAAGTGAGTCAGGGCTAGAGCTGCTTTGTGTAAGCTACTGAATCTGGATTCCACAGTCTCAGTTGAAGCTAAATTAAACCCTCAGTTCAACCACTTATACCAACTGGATGTGGCTCAATGGTATTATATGCCAGGACTGAGCAACCCTGGATTCCCTTGTATTTGAAGGCAGTTTCTCAGTTCAAATGAGCTTTTCCATCTGCATGGCACTACATAACCCACTAAAGATGACCAGGAATTTTCAGGAAGTGTGGGAACTAATGCATTACAGAAATTACCTACTGGTTCCTACACTGCTATTCACAGCTATCCAAGCATCCTCTGAATGAACAAATACACTCTTTAGGTAAAGAACTTCATTACTGCAATTTGTAAGGTTTCCCCAGCTGGGGAACTTCTTAACAGAAATTATATGTCCAACATGACCTGGTGGTGGACTCAACACACATAGAGCAAACAACTGAGGGAGGTTTCAGGGAGTGGGAAATGGAAAAGGAAAGCACAGTCTGATACACTATCATGTCTGGAGATCAGGACAGTTTACAGAACCACATGATGGGCAGGACTGATTATGTGCTCTGGATTTTCAGGTAAAACAAGGACAGCACTAAGAGCAAGCAGAGAAAGAACTGTTAATTTTTTGAAGTGCTAAGTCCCAGGCTAAATTTAGGCCATGCCAAAGGCTATTTCTGTTGCACTAGTCTGTAGCAAAGCTTTTGTAGCCATCTGGCTATTGAGCAGCACCACTGCACCCCTGCCTGCTCCAGCAATGCCCTGCCCTGGGGTGCAGCTGGGCCAGGGGAATCCACAGCTCTGTGTCTGTGGCTGCTTTCAAGTCACAGTCACAGAAACACAGAAGTGGCTTTAGCAAAGATGAAGGTCTGACTTTAACTTCCAGTGAACTGCCCTAGAAACTGGAAAGTCCCAGGTGAGCTCAGTTTTGGTTTGGAAGAACAAACTGGCTGTCAGTGCTGTTCTAGGTGGCTTTCCCCAGAAGGCCCTCAGTACCTGGGGTGTCTGGGGCTATGGCAGTCAGGCCTGGTGCAGTCTGATGTTCAGTGTCGTGTCTTTGTATAGAACTATTCTGCAACCACTCACCCACACTTTTGCTTTGGAACAGCAGCATCTGAATCTAAGATTTAGCAGCAAAAAGCACAGTGTCATTCAGCTTTTAATAAATGTACTTTTTATGGTGTCCTTTGTGCAGTATCTGCACGACTGTACCAGAAGAGGCAGAAACAGACACAGAGGCCCAAAGTGCACATCTCAGTCTCACCAGAAAGTTTCGTTGTCCATTCCTTCATTAGACAGGAAGTTGTTCTGCAAGTACAGCTCCCTCAGGCCTGTGAGTTCACTGAAGGCTCCTTTGGGAATCTTCTCCAGCTTGTTGCTCTAGAGGCACCAGAGGCACAAAGCATGTTATTTGGCATGAACCAACACAGGACATTCAGGTTCTGTTCAATTAACAGCAGGCAATTCAGCTTCAGAAGGACTAGACATAACATATTGCAGTGGGCATTATAACTCCGCTTCAGAAATAAATACAAATACTAGGCTGGAATATTACAACCTATTTTTATTGATTCCCAAGCTAAGGAGGTGGAATTTACCCCGTGCCTCCCAGACACTTTTGTTTTGTATTCACAGTCCTTCCACTTATGTGCAAATGTATAATGTAAACCAGACAACTCCTGGAGTTTGCTCAGAATTTCAGGGTCTTGTAAGACAGATTTCACTGTGAAGAAGGCTTGGTTGGCAGCTGGGGACCAGCCATCCTTCCAGCATTAATGTCATTCCCAGAGGTACAGTTCCTGTGTTTAATTACTCCTGTGGCCTTAGTGTGGCTTTGGAGTAGCCAGCAGGCAGACACAAATGAAACATAAAACTAAAAGCCACTTAGAAATTTCACATAGGAATTCTAGGAAATATAAAAGGATATATAAAACACTGACACTGAAGTTAAACTTCCTGTGATCCGTGTACACATAATAATGTGATTGGCAGCCTGGACCAGATTCATGTGCCACTTAATACAGATACCACCACAGAAGATTTGGCTGAGGTCTCAGGGAATAGTAAAAGAAAATCGATCTGTCACATCTAAAGTACAGCTCTTGGACACTTTTGTTTTAGCCTTGGCTGGCTCTCATTTCTCCTTGTCCTGGTCTTTTCCCAGTCAAAATACCAAGGTAAATGTAACTACTGTAACCATGCACTTGCAAATAAAACACTCATTTCTCTCCTCATCTCCTCTGCCCATAACATGACTGGGGATAGCAGGGAGGGAGACAAGTTCAAAGCATAATCCTCCTAGTCTGAGATCCCTTTAGAGACAATGATTACCTATAAATGTCAAAAAAATGCAGGGGACTAGTAAATTCATACTTTGCAAGGAATTTCCAGCTATTGAAAGGATCAGACTGTTTGCCTTTGTTTCTGTTCAAGCTGGAGAAGCCTGTTCTCTAGGAGACTTTAACAGGCATTAAGAGGAGAAACCTTGTAGGGAAAAGAGAGCTGGGAGGCAGCAGAGAACTGCCTAAGTGCAGGGGCTGATAACAGGCTCCAGCCTAACCATGTCCAAGGAGCTGTCAGCACTCGGAGCAGCCGGACCCAGGGCTCCCACCGCTGCAGCTCTGCCACTGGAACAGGGCTGGGATCTCCAACCCAGGCAGCATGAGGCACTTTTATCAAAATCAGATGACATGGAATTAAAAATGCTGGAGAGTAGTTAATATCATAACTTGTGCTATTGCACTGTTGCTGGAGAAGTTGTAGCAGCAGCGAATCCCTGATCCAAACTGTGTGGTCTGAGTTGCCAGGTCAGTAGCAAACAGGAGTCACTGATGCTGGGAAACAGTGTCTGTGTGAAACGAGTGAGTGAGCGAAGCCAGGACATGGTGGGTAAGGGAAAGCAGCATCCTGGCAAACTGATGGGGAGGCCACTCACTGGATGGCCATGGAGAACAGTCACCTTCTTGCTCTAACAAGTAATAATATCATTACATGCAGGGAAGAGACCAACAGTGCAACCACACAAGCATTTGCCACCCCTTCCCCTGGAAATACAGAAGGGCAGTTCTGTCCCCTGTGAGCATCCTGGTGCTTTCCAAAACCACACTGATCCTCATGGACAAAGCAGAAGGGATATGGGAGACAGCCACTGTTGAGGATACAGCAAAGAGACTGACCATGGGGATGTTTCCAAGAGCACTGCAATGGCTTGGCTGTATGGGCTGGATCCCACACAGCACTTTGTCACAATCCTAAAGGAATACAAAACATGCTGTTATTACCTGTAAGTGTAATTTATATAGTGCTGGAGGGAGATTCTTTGGAACATACTTCAAGAAATTGCTGGACATGATGAGTATCTCCACATTAGCAGAGCCATTGAACATATTGTCAGGTAACCCAGCATCTGAAAGTTTGTTGTTATGAAGATACACAGATCTGTTGGAAGGAGATAAAAGATGGAGATCAACAGAGAGTGAGATCTGGAGTTTTTTGTGTACTCAGAGAAAACTGGTTTAAAACTAAATTTCAATATTTTCTTCTTTCCTTGAGTTAATTAGATTTGGTTTTAAAATGTGCTCTTTAATTTAGCAAGGGATATAGATCCAACACCAAATGGTTGGTCCCAACACTCTCTGAAATGTAGGTCTATTCAAAGTCCAAACCTGCACATGAATACAAATTTCAGTTCTACACCTACTCCTAGACCTCAGAAAGGCATAGGATAACTGACAGAAAGCAGATTTACCCAGTCTGGAAGAATTTTGGGGTTTAATGAGCCTTTGGGATTGAGAGAAACAGGGTTTCTTATCTCCCTTTGCCCTTCTTACTTTTAACCTTTAATATTCACAGAAGAGTTTTTCCAATCAGGTTCTCAAAAATGGATTCATTCATTCTTATAAAGGTTTAAATTCCATACAAAACAATGTACCCCTATGAAGTTATTCCTGTTTTTCACTGGCTCAGCTAGTAAATGAATTCATTTTTACTGACTTTGATTCCCTCTCCCTTTCCTGTGTTTACCCCAAGATGCAGCAGGCAGCTGAATGTGCAGAGCCAGGTTAAAACTGCAGCAGAGCACAGTATCAAAGTGTGCTTTTTTAACTTGTTCTTGGATTCTCCAACAGCTGCAGAGAACTTGGCAACATCCTTCTGGAAGGAAGGAAAGGCTCAGTATGGAAATACAATCGAGTGATCACACACTCCAGGGAGTTCAGAGCCACAGTGGAAATATTGTTTACCCTGCATGGTCAGCTGTACTTTTAACTCAGAAATATTTGCCTTTCTGAAAACCTTGCTTTCCAAATCATCAGTCTGAGACCATGAACTCTGCTGGGGGCAAATACAACAACAGGAACAACTGTGTTAAGATTTTGTATCAGCAACTTCGGAAATCAATGAGTTCCTGTTCTGATTAAAATTAGTGTTGGTACAGGAGAGGGTGAAAATCACTTCGAAAGAGTCAGAAATTTTAATATGACATCCAAACACAGCAGCTTCAGCACTTCAGATTAAGGAAGAAAACACACATAAATCTAGTTTCTTTCATCATGAGATACTGCCAGAAGTCTGTGAGTGACTCAGCCCTTTCAGGTTCCAAGAGTCTAAGAGACTAAAGGCCCAGGAAGTGCAGAGGAGCTTCAGCTCCCAAGTTCGGTGGGAATGGGGAGTCCTTCAGTTCATCCCAGGACTGGACTGCTGGGTCAGCTGCCATTAACTGCTTCCAAACCTGGCTGCCCAAATTGCTCCCAGCAGAGTTTGGGATGTCTTTACAGGGTTTGGATGCTGCAGTGCTCATTCAGACCCCTTTGGAAGAGCCCCATCCCCCAGGGGATGGTCTGTGTGCATCTGAGATGGGCCAGCGAGCTGCTCTGCACCCAGCTGGGCAATCTGCAACCAGCAGAGACTCTGACACCAGGTCTGAGGGCAGGAACCACTTGTGAAGGTGCTGAAGGGCTGAGCTTTAATGGAATTGAGTTGTACTCAACTGCACTGAGTCATGTACTCTCCACTCCATTCTATTTTTAAAAATTAATGGACTACAATAAAACTAGAGATTTCTAAACAGGCAATCTCCATTTTGAGAAACTAAAGATGTTCAACTTCTAACTGACTCACAAATAAAGGGGGGACAATTTAATTTGATATATGCAAAAGTGTCTGGCAGCTTGTAAAAGCCCTTGGAATGTGTTTGTTTGAGAGATTATTTGACCTTTCATGCTGATAATAATAAACAGCCAACTTCTTTCCAAAAAATACAAGAGGGCAATAACAGGCTTAGCCATGTAGTTTCTTATCACTCACCAACTGCATCAAAGCAGTGGCAAAACACTGTTATTGTTTTACTTCCCAGGCCCTTACCTCAAGTTTGGTTTCTGTCCAAATGTGAGCCCATATATCTTAGTGAGATAATTGGCTGCAAAATCTGCACTGATCAAGGCATTTGGTAGGAATTTCGGAGCCACTGTTAGCTGGAAAAGAAATATACAGGTGAGTACCAATTAAATGCAACAAATGTTTTACCCAAGTGTTAGACCAGCAGCAAAACACTTGCAAATTTATCTTCTCTAAACAGGCAAAAATAAATAAACTGAATGTGGACTGCATGAACAAAAACAAATTGTCCCCACTCACTAATCTCTCCAGGAAGGAGACAGACTTTTGCTCTAAGATACGAGAATGTTTGTTTTGGTTGGAAGAGTCCTGTCTCTTTTTGGTGGAAGAAATCAAGAAATTGTTATTCAGAGAGCAAACACTTTGCTTATTATTGTTCCTAATTCCTCAGCCTGCTGTGCCAAGAAACCCCAGCCCACCTCACAGTGACCTACTGCTTACTCTCTTCTGAAGGGATATTGTGGAGGAGAAGTGTCCCCTCAGGTGTCTGTTCCATTGCACCCATTGACAGGGATCTCTGTCACAGAGGATTCAGGTTCCCAAAGAACAGGAATGCACCTGAGCCAAAGGATGGGATATCCAATGGGACTTCCAAGCAAAGACCTACTGTACAGTGATGCTTTGTTCTACACATAAGTGATGTATCAGGAAATACAGAAAGGTCCATCCCCAAAGCTGAATAGCTGACCACAGGTGTAGAACTGACTGTTTGCCCTTGGTCTGTTGCTGTTTTCAGCAGGGCCAGATGGGTGGAGCCAAAGGTGATGACTGAATAAAGCCCAGTTTTACAAAGCATCCAGAGACACAGAGCCAGGCTCACTGAGTGGCTGACAGCAAAGTCATTCTCCCAGAAACCAAGGACACAGGTTACAGTCCAGGCTGCAGGAGAGTGTTCTGGGAAGGGCAGACCCAGAGTATTTATGCATAGAGATAAAAGTCCTTGGGAAACCAATTATTAACAAAACAGTGAAACAGAGAGTCCTTGAGCACAGAAGCAGAAGATATTGAGTGCAGCATGTACACTTTGGAGGGCTCTGCAGAGAGCTTTTCTAGGGATATACTGAATCCTTTGTCAACTAAAGCTTTGAGGGCAGGATGGGAAACTGGGACAATGGAAGGGATCTGCCTTCTAGCTTAAAGTTCATGGAATCTTTAAAGCCTCTTCCTCACAGCTCTGTTGTGTGAAACAGAACCTGGTCCTTTCAGCCAGCAAGGCACAGCAAGACTCACATGATGAGAAAACATATTTTTCAAATTTTTATTACCATAAAACTTCCATTGGTTATGAATAATACTGTAAAACCAAAACTATTTAAAATATGAACACTCTGAGAGAACAGACACTTTACTGGAGAACTGCCTAACCCAAGCCTTATACTATGTATTTATCTAAAGGGTGCCTACACCCATCTAGTGTGCCAAGTGGCCACTGATGAACTGCACCCATGAACTTCCAGTTTACTGGACTCATAATACAGTCTTTTCTTTAAAAAAATTGAAGTCCATTATTGACTGGTTTTCAGCTGTCCCAAAACCTCCATCCTTAACCTGCATTAAACATTTAATGGTCACAAACACAAAAAAGATCTTTTCCACAGATGACACTCCTATCAGTATTCCCAGGTGGAATGTGAGCAGTGGAATTAGGCATTCTGCATGTTACTGCAGTGGCCTCAGTACTGCTCTTGGCTTTCCTGGCAATCTCCCATCTCCTGATGCAGGAGATCTGGTGTCAGGGAGCTGGAGAAAGGCTCTCATCTCTGACTAGGAAGGTCTGACAGTGCCTCAGGAACAAGTCTCTACTGTGACATAATAATATTGAGAATTCAGACACAGAAAATAAGACTTAATCACTTTCATACATGGTGGCACATCAAAGTTTTTCTGCAGACACATGGTCAATTAGGTCATAGCTTTATACAAAACAGAGGGCATGGCTCAGACATGTGAAATGAGAGACAACAAAACCACAAGAAAGAGGAAGGAGAAAGAGAAGTTTCATTCCCAAAGAGTTTGCACTTGCTCAGGACTTTGCTTTGGCATTTCAGCACCTGGTCATGAGACTGATTCCACTGCTTGACTGCTTGAAGGATTAATGCTGGGTTGTTTTAAGGATTGGCAACAATGAAGTTGACTGAGTAGCTCTGTCCAGTTTATTGCCCAGCAAGCAGCAAACTGCATTTCTCCAGCTCCAATTCCCTTCAGCTTTACTGCTGGACCTTCCTTGCCATTGGGCAGACACTGATTCTCCACTGTTAACCAGTTCATTCAGATGGTTAATTGAAAAGTTACTACCCATTTTGAAACAAGTTTTCTTGCTTAGATCAAGCTTTGATACAAACAGAAGTGTTGCATCCAGGTGAATTGCATATCACTTTGGGGATATGGGGAAATGTAAAACCTCCTGTGACCAAAATCACCAGCTTGTAGTAAATGATAATGACAGCTCAGGACCTGGTCTGTGGTTTGGTGGAATGATTTCTTTACCATATGAGAGATACAAGATATGAGAATGGAGTGAAAAATTAGAAAGGAAACTAACAGGAAACTACAGCATCCCTTCTTTACTTGAAGTACTTGTCACTCACAAGCCACAAAAGGCTTTCAGTCTATTACATTTCTTTTCCCTGACCATCTATGCCAGTTTAACGAAAGATGATCTAGCTACATCTGACAGGATCACGACAGAAGATAAAGCAGCATTAAGATAATCCATAAAACAAGGAGCAAACTACCAGCAAATCCCTGCTCTCCTCCAGACACCGCAGTAACCTGATCCACAGTGTTTCCTGCTGCAGAGGAGATGCAATTTGAAGCCAATCTGGTTTGTCCTGGCTTGGGATTTATAAAGAAATGTGTTATTTTGGTGGGTCCACAACTTCTCACTGTAACTGCTTCTGACATTCGCTGATGTTTGCAATTTCTTTTGGGATTCTTTTTTCTCTGCAGTAAAGCCAGAAAAACCAAACACTTGGTTTTGTCACACGGGGAAAATGGGAGTGCAAGGTTCTGGAATATTAGTCACAGTCTGGCTTGCTCCTTTTTATGGGGTTATTAACTGCCAAGACTGTTACATGGAAATGGTGCTTGAAAGGGAGAAAAGAACACAATGTTACTGTGCTAAGGAAAGGGTTCTATTCTCAATCACCCCATACAAAAATATGTATGGAGTGATTCTGGATGTGTCTTGGCCTGACTGAAACCTAAATGTGGCCACATGTATTTAATCAAAACATCAAATGGTCCCAGATTTTAAGAGGATAATAAAATATATATACAGACATAAATATATATAGAAAGAGGGAGGGTGGGATAGAGGGACAGGATTTTTGTAGACAAAGAACCTCTGTCTGATGTTTTAACTTGTATTTTTCTGTGGTATCCCAGTTTCTTCTATAACAAATATTTGTGGACAGTCACTGGGGATAAAGAAAGCCATAAAGGAAACCACCCAGCTGTAAGGGTATGTGAGAAGCTATTTCATTTCCTAGCCTTGGCAGGAAAGATGGGCTTCTGTCAAGACATCCAGCTTGGGTCACCAATAGGAAAGCACCTAGGACCCTCTCCATTAAAAAAAGACATTTAACTCCTACCACTGCAGCTAAAGAATTAGTTAATGCCTGGCACACTTTCACTGTGTGTGGGTGTCCTCCCCATATCAAACCCAGTAGGAAAGGGAGTCAAGGAAAACTGGATACCCTTTGACAGATCTTTGTGGCTCAAACACAGGTACTGAGACCTGTTTGTTCACAGGTTTTTCAACCAGCCTCATCTGATGAGATTCCCTCAGTGTATTTGCACACAGGCAGAAACCAAATCTGCAGCAGATGACCCAAAGCCTGCTGAAGACAGTGCTGATTTAGGCATGCAGGGGCTCCCTGTACCTCCCTACACAAGAAAAACTTTCCTCAAGGTACACAAATAAATAAGTGTTCAAAATACACCTGCATGAGTAACCTCTAATTTTTCCACATATTGATTGTCTTGACCTTAGATGAACCTGCATTAGAATATCACTTTAGCACATTTTGCTTAAAGAGCACATACATTTTAGAAGAACTGACAACTTGCTCATTTAACTTTCAGAACTAATTTAGAAAAGAACTCTGAAAGGCTTCAGAGGCACTTACCTTATTGTTTGCCAGGTACAGGTAATTCAGGTTCTCCAGGTGTTCAAATGCTTCCTCTGGCAGCCCTTAAAAACAGGAGTACCTAATCAGTGACACTGGCACCTTCCTGCCTCTCAGAGAAAATACTAGGGGGCAGCTTTCTCTCTCGGGTATCTTTCATGTGAGATAGAACTACTTTTTATTGCCACTGAAATCTGACTCAGAGCTACTGTTGTCATTTTTTTAAATTAAAAACCCCACCATGTTAAGAGCAATGGAAGACTGTTAGAAATCCTGAGCATACAAGGCTGGTGGCCAACCCCCCCGGCAGGGGTCAGGTACAGAGCTGTGCAGACCCCCTGTACAGCTGATTATTGGTGCCTGCAGCAACTACACTATCTGAGAAGTTTCTTTTGTAATTTGCTTATGATTCTGCTAATCTTCTTTCTTGCGAGGGCATAATCTGAGGTTGCTTAATGAACAGTTCTGATGTATGACTACACTGCCAAAATCACAGCAGTATCTGCATGTCACGACCCTGCCCTTGTCCTGCTCCCATATGAACAGAAATCCACACAGTGACCAGCTCAGAGCTTATCCTCCCCCAACAACTCTGAATTTCCAGCTGAGTCACTCCACATCCAGCTGATCACACAACTACAATTGCTGTCACAATGGGAACACTGCAAGTGACACTTTCACCTGGCACTTAGACAATCAGAGCCAAAGGTGAGGCTGTTTCCCACATCACAACACACTGGAAACTCAGGGCTGCACTGAAGCTTGTGAAAGGAACATGAAAGCCCAGAGGTAATAACGTCAAAGGCTGAACCTGCTAAGCAGAGCCTTCCCTGTGCCATGTAAGTGTGCTGTGCCTTGGGGCCCATGGATAATATTCCCACATTCTCAATAAAGGCTGTTCTCTGTCACTGCAGTAAGGAAAGCAGGAGCATTCAGATCAAATGGGTGATGCACAAGTTAATAATTACATCTTTCATATCCCATATCAATGTCTCCTACTATTTACTCCAATTCCACAGTTTCTTTTGCTTTCCTTACTAACTCCTTGTCAAGTTTCTCTAATAAACATATGACCAAGCAAGGAAAACCTGCCTATAAAAATCCATATGGTTTTAGAAGGGTAGAAATGTCCTTATTTGCAATATATTTTTGCATTTATACCCAATTCCAGAAGGACAGAACTAGATTAAACTGCACTGACTGACTGACTGGACTGAAGTACAGAAGGTCAGTCAGAAGGAAATCATTGAGCACATGGAGGTTTCTCCCAAGTGCATTGCACTGAAGAGCCTGTGGGGCCAGAGGGAGTTTCCTGGACAAGGAGCTCTCACGCCACAGCACACAGTGCTGCTGCCAGGTCTCCTCCTGGTTCAGCAGGGCTGCATTCTTATACTCTGAGTCTTGTGCTCCAGATGATAAAGTGTCTCCATGATCTGTGTGATGGCCAAAGGAGGGAGGCTTGCAGAGAACCACTCCAACCAAGTCCATCCATCACTCTGTGGCTTTCCTTATCTGCAGTCACTGCTGTTCTGGAGGCACAGGCTCTGTCCACTCCATGACTCTGCCAGCTCACCTTTTGAAGTCAGCCTGTTGTTTTGCAGATTGAGAGTTTCCAGCCTGTAAAGACGAGCAAGCTCTTCTGGAAAGATTTCTTCTATCTGGTTATTCTAAGAAAATGGAGAGTATTAATCATCAGCAAAGTCATCCAAGAAGGATCCCAGTAAACCCAGACTATGAACTCCAATAAAATCTGGAAGTGAACCCACCATGCCAAATCACTGTCAAGACTTCTCACTGTGATGAGCCAGACTCAAAGCTCAAACCCAAGACATCCAAACCCAGCAGCATTTGAATACCTGAACTTTTGCTCATTTCTAGGAATATTTGGTAGCACTGGTAGCACAGAGTGAGATTGTGCCTGGCAAGGCCCATAATCCATCTGCCAAAGCCAGACCTCATGGCTGCAACACAGCAGTTGCTACAAGGTTGGCATGGTGGATTTCCAAGTTTATCACTTCTGTTATTCATATGGGTGCTTTTAAAAGCCACTTGTCACGGTCAAGGAGTGTCAAGCTGGGCTCAGTTTCACTAGTTGCACTGTCAGGGTGACTGCCATCAGATCACCATCAATGTGCTGACTAACATTTTGACCATTAATCAGCAATTCTAGTTTTAGCATCTCAGGGACCAGTTAAGGTCTCGCTGTGCTGGAAGCCAGACCAGTGCACAGAAAGTGACAACTGCTGCTCCAAAAAGCTTCTTTTCTTTTGGCAGCAGAGGCAGGAGCCATGGTTAGCACATGCCTGGGACAGATCTGCCGAGGAAGGTGCCAGCTTGCATTCAGCTGGAAAGCTTTGAACAAAATCTGCATTTCATCCATTGGACAGAACTGGCAGATAGGAGCAATAAACCAAAAGCAGCTGCTTAAAGGCCAGGCATTGAAAATCCTGGAACTGCTGCCACTGCTCAGAGGAGGCACAGCCACAGGGCTGCTCTGGCCCTGCCACACCTTCAGGTGTCAGAACGCTGCCAGGGAAAGGACACCTGCCCAAATGCTGGTCATGGGGATCAGTTAACTAACAGTACAGCATGGAGACCTGCTGGCAGTCCAGGACATCCTGCTGCTTCTACCTTAAGCTGGAATCTCACAACCTTATGTGTCCTTATCCTGATAAGATATGAGGTCTCTGGAGTGGAACCATTTGCTGCAGGTGTGACATCAGTGTCCCAGCCACAGGCAGAGCCACTGAGGGTGAGGGATGGCACTGGATGTGTTATCCCACTCCGTGCAGAGTCCATGGGGGACAGGGCTGGCCCTGCTGCTGGGCTGGTTCACTGTGTCTGCAACACCCGAACCAACACGCAGCAGTGCCTGGAATATTCTCAGCAATGAAGTAATTTAGGCCATCCTTCTCAAAGACACCTCAAAATCAAAGGCCTTCACCAGAAACAGTAATTGTTACTTTGGACAAAAATTCTTCCCATGAAGCTGAGAGAGACTAAGGAGAAAAATTTAGTATCTTTTGTGCTCCCTAAATCAGAGAGGAGAGAATTGATGCCGATAACCAGGCGCATCCGTCGAGCTCGAGAGCACCTGCAGCTCCCGTAAGGCAACCGCGGCGGGGCTGGGGAGGAGCGGGATGAGGGGCGGGATCAGGAGCGGGATGAGGGGCGGGATCAGGAGCGGCATCAGGAGCGGGATGAGGGGCGGCATCAGGAGCGGGATGAGGGCACGGCGCACCCTTACCTGCAGGGAGAGGTGGTTGGTGAGCTCGGGCAGCAGCAGCGGGAACTCCTTGAGGTCGATGCCGCCGCAGTCCACGACGCCCTCCTGTGTGCAGCCGCAGTCGCGGGGGCAGGCGGGGCCGCGCTCGGTGTCGGTGCCGGTGCCGGTGCGGGCGGCGCAGCCCAGCACTGCCAGCATCGCCAGCAGTGCCAGCAGCGCCCGGCCGCCCGCGGGCATCGCCCCTGCGGGCCCGGGACAGCGCGTCAGCTCCGGGGCACGGCCCGCACCGGCACCGCTGTCCCGCCCCGCCCTGGGACCCGCAGGGTGTCCCGGCCCCGCAGCCCCCGCTCCGGCTCCCCCGGTTAGTTAGGGCTTTTGTCATACTGGCAAGCGCCAGGTGACCCCGGAGATTTTATGCAGCGTTAGTTCTGTGTGGCTTCGGCCGCACTGCTCCTCGCAGTGTTGCTTTAGGAAGAAACTCTTCTCGTTATTTAAACAACACAGAGGCTGGACAAGAGTGACTCTCGGAGGGGCTGCTACACTGCATGGAACAACAAAACCTCACGGCTACTGAAAACAAAACGGGCTTCCTATGGATTTTGAACAGTGCTGACCTGAACCTAAGAGGCCTGGCTCATGTTCAGCTTTTATCTTTCTGGCAGCAGGTTAAAATAATGCAAACAGAAGTTGGATATCTGCTGGAGCAGCCAGCTGGCCCTAACCCAGCCCCCTCGGTCCCATTTGTTGCCCTTCTCAGATTTCAGACATCAAGGTTTGCAGTCAGGGCTGGTTTTGGCTGGTCTTTTATCCTCTTGGCTATTCTAATCAGGATTCGACAGTGATGAGACTTAGTTAGGCTGGTCTTTTAAGGTGAAAAGGCACAATGGATTCATGCCTTATGAAGTAAGTACTTTGTTCACCTCTGCCAGCCCAGATTTCACCTTTGCATCAGAAACGAGAACCTCCCAGAGCCAGACTGGCAGCTGTCAGAGCTGCACATCTCCACTCACATCCACTGGGCTTTGCTGCTTTGCATCAGGGGCTCTCACAGACTTTGGGTTGCTTGGGGAACATTGAACAGATCCTGCTCTCAGTCACAGTCATGCAAATCTTGAATAATTTCTTTAAACACTGACTTACACTTGAAGAAATAGGAGCAAGTGGGACTACAGGGAAGAGCATCCCAAGACATGGATGGTTTTGCTCCGGTCCCACCCTTTGGGTGATTTTAAGCATTTAACATTGTGTGCTTCATCCCTCTTCCCCCTGCTCCACTATTTCACAGCTTCCATATCTGTCTTAGCTGAATATAATGAAATTCATCTCTTTTATACAACATTCCTTGTATGGCAGCTACATCATAGTGAGATCATAATTGGCCATGTGTGTATGCCAACAGTGGATTAGTAAAATCCTTAGTACTGGGTGACCTAATCTCAGAAAATATTTCAGAAATCTTAAAGAAAATAATCTCAGAAAGTACCTCAGATCTCTACCAAAGTATTTTCCCTACATATCACTTTACCTTTATAGATGCTAAAGAAAAATTCTTGTATATGCAGGTTATAACCAGCCCTGCTGTAACAATATCAACACTGTTCCCATAGCACAGTTACATCGTGGTTGGTATTGGGATCTATATATTTGCATCATGCTGACTTTTCCACATAATTTTTAACATCTTTTCAGTTGTTTAACATGGAATATTCTATCTATTGCACAATAAAATTTATGAGGGAATCTCACCCCCCTGCCATCCATATGCAGGTCTGCTACAGTGCCTTTGGAGTGAACGCTGCTCTAGCACAGGGAGACACTTTGGATACAGGAACATCTGTGCACATCTGGAGCACAGGCATTAAAACCAGCCATGGTTCTGATTTTTAGTTCAAAGAAAGTCTGAGGTAACTCACTCCATTTCAACTTATTCCCATGGGCCTGATCCAGAGCGTTATTAAACCTCTCTAAAGGAGTAGCTCAAAGCCCACTAGAAACAGTTCTCTTCCCTTGCTGCAGGTGGGCTTTGGATCAGGTCCTGCCACCCAACGACTGCAGTGACCCTGAAACCAGCTCAGGGGGTTCTGGGGCTGCATCTTTCTGAGTCCAGACAGCACCGACACCTGCACTTGGTGCCCCACAGCACCAGAGGCAGAGTGCTCTGAAAGGCAGTGTCTCCAGAGACATACTGAAGTTTCAGAGTTACTGAATGCTTCTCATTGATCACAGCTACCTCAACAAACAACAGAATCACTTTCAAAGTATCTCATCTCTGTTATCTATTACTGCCCACACACATTCCCACAGAACACACACACAGAGATAGGAAAAAACATCCACTGGAGGAGAGGATTCTCCTTCAAAATCAACAGGTTAACTGAGTTTGTTACACTGAGTATCCTGCTATAAGCTGCAGCTGAAAGGCAGACTGCTGCTGCAGGTTCAGACAACCCAGCTTTTAAAACAAATAAAGTGCTGAAAAACTCACCTTTGCTGTCAGGAATCAGCTGAATGAAGAACATTCCTCTTGCCCCCACAGGCTCCCTCGCTCATGCCATGTCAGTGACATGCACTGAGCTCAGAGTGAGTCTCCCCTTTCCAAGCCAGATCCTTTCCAGATGTGAGCAGCAGAATCAGAGAGAGCAACAGGCAACCCTCTACCAACGAGAGCTTCCTGCACTTCCCAACGAAATCGGAGAGGAATTTTCCAAAGTCACCATATGGGAAAATGTGAGCAGGAAAGAGGAAGCAGCTATAGCCTGAATATAAAGACTTGGGAAATAAACAATCTCCCATTACTTTTTGTCAACAGAGTTTGCAGGATCCGTGAGCGATGCCAAAAGCCAGCATGCTGGAATTGGCAGGGGAGCACAGAGACGGTTGTGCTTCTGCATCTCTGCAGGAGACTGGGGCTGCACTGGGACTACATCTCTGGTTTTAGCTGCATTCAGCCCCAAAGCTGAATCCCAGGTGGGAATGTCCTCCCATTCCCTGGGGGTCTGGTTCAAATTAGCTAGGAGCTGACAGATCAGCAGTTTTTCCTGTATTTCATCCCCCTCCCCTTTAACTCTCCCTGGTTTTCAACCCATCAACTCATCTTCGGGGACCAGGGATTGATAGGCTGAAACAACAGATGTCTTAGAGGCAAAGACCCCAAATCTGCTGTAACACCCCATGTACCCAATCTCTTTTTTATCTTCTAAGCCCCACATTACAGCACTAACATCAGAACCCTCCACCACACACACCCACACCCACACACCCTCCAGCCCAGAAGCCTCACATTTCTTATTTCACCCCCTCTTGGTGAAAGCACAGAAACACTGTTGATAACACAGTATGCTCCACGTGCAGCAATACTTCCAAAAAAGCAACACAGCTTTTTGTTCCTGACAGCAGTTACTGCTTGAAATACAAAGCCACCTGTTCTGTGAATGCCCCAGCACTCCATACAGTACCTCCACAGAGCTGTCCTCACCAACAACACAACCTTCTCCCTGAATTCCAGAAAAGGGACACTGATTCTTTCCTCTCCACTCCAGCTGAACTAAAGTCTAAAGCAATTAAGTTATTTCCTCCCTCTCTTCATCCAGGCTTATATCAACTGGAACTGATCCCCCTCTGTGCCACGTGGAACTTTCAAAAGTTAAGAGTGGGAAGTGTGTTTTTACTAAAACAAAAACAAAACCAAGCTGGCTGTGTTTTCTTAGTGATTCAGAGATGCAGGACACATTTTCCTTCTACCCTTTCTGTATCACAGTACCCTGAGTCCATCCAAAAAAATGTACAGAGTTTTTTAAAGGAGGTAAAATAACTCTGCTCATGTTGGGGGCCCACCCCATCTCATCCCAGTTTGCAGAGAGGAGGAGGAGGAAGAGGGAGATTACCTCGCTCACTGGTGGTGCCACAGCAGCCCACAAGGCAGGGGAAGTGAGCAGCATTCCCCCTTCACCAGAAGGGCATTATTATCTGGGTTTTTGCTGTGTAAGTATACCAATTAGCTGTTAGGAAGCACCAAGAAGAGGTACAGGACATTATAAACAGCGACACACATGTGTCAGAGCCAGCCCAAGATAATCCATCAGCACAGAGCCAGGACTAGACACCAGGTATTATCCCACGTGCCAAGGTAACACACACACTATACTACAAATTACATATATAGGCTTTTTTTCCCAAGCTTTCACTTGTTCCACATCTTATCCTCCTACATCAACACATCCCAGACTCACAGTCTCCTGTCTCCAGACCCAGTGCTGCATTTCTGTCATCCAGCTGGAGTCAAGTCTATCTAAAGGCATTCTGACCCACCACTCAGCCAAAGGTTATGCCCTGCCATGGCACGTGGGCTCAGCAGCCACTGGTTCTGTTCGCTACAGCTTTCTGGTGCTTTCAGAGCAAAGAACTCCCACTGCAAGGCTCACAGCACAGAATGAGCTGCAGGAAACATTTCCAGCTAAACTCGAGTCTTGCACATTCCCTGCTGCTGGGTGTGAGTGGTGGTGGGAGTCTGCATGAAGAAACATTTCCAGGTTTAAAAACTGGAGGCTCAGTTTAAACTTTGGTACAATTACTTGTTCAAGATCACAGATGGCAGAGAACCAGGTCCTGGGGCAGCTGTGACAGAGCTGTGCCACAACACACCCCAGTGCTGTTGCAATGGGCCTGGCACAGCAGCAAAAAGCCCCAGTGGTGGCCAAGGACAAGCTTTGCCAGCCTGGGCTCTGAGACTGCAGAGATGCTCTTGCAGACCTCAGCACCAGGCCTTGTCCAGGGCCAAGCTGCAGGAGCCAACACATTCCATGTGAGGCCTGCTCAGCCCTGACTTTGCAACTACTGCCACTGCCCTAAAGAGATTACAGGCTAAATTTAGATGTGTATGATTAACTCCAACAACAGGCACGCCAGTCAAACAACAAGATGGCAGAGAACAAAAGGTATAGGCAGAGCTCTGGAAGCAGAAGCTCCAAGAACAGGCACCAGCTCACCTATGATCAGCATGGAGTGAGGCACGAGGCATTCAGGGGGTCAGGTTACAAAATGGTCTTTATTCTCACCCTTATTTATCTGCCTAGAACTCCACAGAAACACTGGTGTTCCCCAGTGCTCGCTGCTATGTGCTGATACTGCCTTTACTTGAAAGAAGAAAAAAGCCCCTTAAAATTCTTTTAAGTAACTTGCCGTCATTTGCTTAAAAAAATGAATAATCAAAACACATGGAATAAAAGGGGTTTTGTCTCCAAAGCAGGAAGGGGAGTATTTTTCAAACCTAAGAATGCACAACAGAGCCTGGCCATGAGCCTATTGGCATCTGCATCTTGATCCCAATGAACTTTAAGATGTCTGTTCTCCCAGAGGATGTTTAAAAAAAATTTAAAAATCCATGACTGCTTTCAATCTACCTGAAATATGGGCTACAGACACAGCATATTTTGTACTTGTTTTACACTATCCATGTTCCTTTTGGCCTGCTGCAGCATTAATGGGATATTTCTGTTCCTGTATCACACTATAGAACTAACGTTTCCCAGAAAACCCACCCAGGGCCATATAAAGCCATCTGCTTTCAAGTTAGCAGTGAACTCTTCCTACAGATACAGGAGACAGAACAGCTCACACTGTCACTCCAACAAATTACACTGCTGTTTATTTAAGTAATAAAGGCATTTGTTCCAAACAGTTGGGGCTTTTTCCAGCATTTGTTCTCCACATGTGGTTTGCTTCCTCAAGTGTTGATTTTTCATAGTTAAGGGACTTTTCCCTGCCTTTTATCCACCAGGCTAATTGCATTCTTACTCTTTTCTGCCTAACGAGGGCTGACATGCAGCTTGGAGCTCTGTGCAACAGGAAGCCATGTATTTCCTGTTCCAAGGAGGTAAGAGTTTAATCTGACCTCAGATGAATTGGACATATGGGAAATGAACAAAACCAGCCTTGTGATTATTGGAACGTTTCTCTATGCTGAGAGGGAAGATATAGTCAAGTCTCCTTATCCCATCCTCCTGCATCCTGAAATGATCTATTGCCCAAACCCCAGGTGTTTAGCCCAGCTGCCACCAGCCATGCTCAGCTGGCCACAACCTCCTCACCCCTGTGCTCCTCATCAAAGGGATCTCACCAGGACTTGCTGTGCACAGGTAAAGCCACAACGGTGCCACCTGCCAGGCTGTCCCTTCCCCCCAAACACCTGCAGTTCTGAACACCTGTACCAGACAAGGATCACACTCCCAGGGAGTTAATTCCACAGGGGAGGTTGGGCCCACACCCCAACCCACAGGTGCAGCCCCAGCTCCCCCTGGGCTGCCTCAGCTGCCCATGGAGACGCCTCATTTATCCACACAGAGCTCTCCTGCAAGGACCCCAAACTCAGAACTTACCAATAAATTCCCATTTGTTATCCTGATCAACATGGAAACTTAAGATTTCTTGAAGCAGCACATTTTCTTATGAAAAGCAGTTTTCTCCTAATGACTCAAACTAATTGTAAGAAGAGCAGCAATCACACCCTTGATACCATAACTGTTTTCAAAATTAAGTGTATTGTTCTGCATTGAACCTATTTCTGATCAGGCAAAGCAGCAGGGCTGAAACAAACTCAAGTAAAAGCTTAAAAATGAAATCTGTGGTCCCAAACCAAAGCATTCAGTCAAATTCCTGCAAGCCAGATCTGCTGAGACAGGCATCACTCTGCTCCCTGGCTCCAACCCTGACTAATCATTTGCTTCTCTTACAGTAATGAAACACTTTTTACTATTTCCTTGATCCTGAAAATTCCTATTTGCAAGAATTAACACAGATTTTACAGAAGTAGAGGTAAGATACACCTGCCAACCTGAGAGCACCTCTGGCTGTCAAATGATGAACACATTTATCATGGCTGGGGAAAACCTCAAACCAAGAGCTGCAAAGGGTATAACCAGAGCTCATGCAGGAAGAACAACCCTCCCCAACATTTCAGTGTCTAAGGCTGAGAATTCCCCTTATGTGAACTGTGTGTCTGAGAACACCAAACCCTGTGCCTGGAGGATTATGTTTTATTTTATTTTCCTTACACAAGGCCTTTGAAACCAAAAATTAAAACTCTGCTGTGTTCAGTGACTGGCCAACTCTTAGTATCTCTGGCTCCCTTTCCACCTCTGCCCCCAAGGAATCTGTTTAGCAGAACAGAATTGCAGCAGCACAGAAACTTCATTTAAAAGGCTGATCTAAAGCTACACAGGATTTCAGCCTGGGAGCGAGAAAGAAAACCTTTGTAAAAAGATTTCTAAAATGGTACAAACTCAGGTAATGCTTTGAATTATGCAAAAAATGAGTAACAGAACTGAATAATGTCAGGGTGCTCTGTACCACAGATGAACTGGGTAAATTATTTCTATCCACTGTGAAATTTATTTATTCAAAGTTATCATATTCTAAGACTGCAGAATACAAATGGATTTTTAGAAAAGACCACACACACCCCTCACTCCCAGAAAAATCAGAGAATATATTCTACTTCAAAATTACTCAGCAACTTCCAACACAAAGAAGGTGCTGAAAGTGAAGAAGTAATGCAAGACAAATATCTAAAGAAGACATTAACTGGTAGATGAGGTAAATATACAACTTTGCCCTTTACTCCCTCCTTGATTTAAATCCTGCAGGAGAAGCACAGGAGGGACTGGTTCTCTCAGTGCAGGCCGTGCTAACCCTGCACTGCTCCCTCTGGCTGCTCCTGCTGGGAACTGCCTTCCACCTGGGATTGTTGCTCCTATAACCAGACCTGCAAGTGCTCAAGCCTGAAAGCCCCGGGCCTGTACAAACCCCGAGATTTCTCTGAAGGCCAAGGTGTCACACTTGGATATTCTCTCTCTTTTGGTAGCAAACAAACTCCAAAGATATTTTTGCACATTTTTTTCCTTAGTATTTCTGTGCAACTTTTCCCCCACATTAGGAAACCTGCCCCAATCTGCAGCTGAGCACATCTCACTTTTATTAGCTATTATTAGCATGGACTCATTATCTACATTAGCTTGTTTGCACTTCAAAATTCATTTGCCTCTTTAATTAACAGTGGCCAAAAATATGTTTGTGTTCAAAATTCTTGAAAAAGGCCTGTTCTTAGCTTGCATAACAGACATCTACTCAAAGGCTTTCAAAAGGAGGAACAAACTGTTTTCAGGACAGAATGACTGCTGTAACCTGTAACTCCCCTTTACTTTAACCCACAAGCCAAACAAACTTAGAAAAAAGCAGGGGATACATTGGGGAATGTGGTTTATTGAGAGCTGACACTGCTTTCATTTGAGACATGACTCCTGCCTACCTGAATCCTTTGGGTAAGGCAACAAAATTCCCAAGAGGAAACCTGACTCATATGGCCAGGTTGTATTTTAAGAAGTTTACAGTGGAGCAAGGCCAAATCTGTCCTATTTAACACAAAACTAATGCCTTGCAGAAGATGATGAGTGGGGTGACAAATGTTGCTCCATCCAGGTATTGAGGCCCAGGGCTGAGAACAGGAGTTGCAGGCAGGTCTGAACACTCAGGGCCTGGACAGTGAGAGACAGCTGAAATTCAGTATAAATGAAGCATATGGAGCAACAACTGAAAATATTTCAGTTTCACAGTGCAGTAACAAGCATTGAGTCATCAGGAGAGAGATGAACCCCCAGTTTCAAGAGATCTAAGAAAACCAGTAGTGGTCAGAAAAGCAACTGGGGAAAGAAAATTAAAGGCAGAAAATGCTCTTGTATCGTGAAAGGTTTTTACCAGGACAATGGGAGTGCAGCACACAGGAAGGACACCAGGAGGGCCAAAAGCTTACAAGGGTCTCTGTGTGTGACACAGTTAAAGAGAATGTCCTCTTCGAGCTGTGAAGCCTGAAGGTGACAGGGCAAGACTATGAACACCAAAGTGCTCTGAAGCTGTTCATGGTTTCCTCCAGTTAAAAAAACCCACAAACAATAACCCCTCTCCCAAAAAACAACAAATCAACCCCACCAAACATGAAAAAGAAAACCCCAAGAGGTACAGAAGTGCAATCCAGAAGATAAAAAGGGCTAAGGTTAATTCCACATGATGTGTGGGTATAGAAACTCATGACCCATGCTAAAAAAGCTGTCCAAGGATTCAAAAAGGCACTGGACAAACTCAATAAGACAATCCAGACATAACACTTCCTGCTCAAGTTTGTGAGCTGGGAAAAAAAATATAAAATTACAACTACTGGCAGTTAGGAAAGTACTGTGAGTAAAGAGACGTTTGGGCCATCTTAACATTCCTTCTTAGACAGCAACAGTGAGAAAATCCAGTGGGCTACAAAGATCTTTGGTCTGATTCAGCAGAGCCATTCCCACTGCTCAGCAACCTGTCACCATTCACCACAGAGAAGCAGAATGAGTGGCTTGAATTTGCCCATTTTTATTATCACAGGATCACAGATGTTGGAAGGGACCCACAAGGACCACTGAGTCTGACTGTGACTTCAGTTAAACCAGGGAAGTGAAAGTTTCAGCCCAAGCTCCTCAGGATGTGTGAGGATGTGGATGTACCTGCTGGGCTGAGATGTGGTTTGTGGAATATCTACTGACAGTGCCTGAGGAGGAAAAAATGGACATCTGCAGGTGCCTCCTGAGACACATTAACATGAAATCCACGTTTATAAATCCGAGCAAGAGACACACAGAAGAACAGGAAAAGTATATTTAATTTTCTATTAAACGTCTGACCAGAAAACATTTTCCCAAAACAGAACTTAAAGCTTTTACATTACTGACAAGGATTTCATCATGATCAACATCAGATTTTGTCAGGAGAAAACAGGCAAACACTGGTGGTACTTCCTCTCTCTGTTCTCCTGGCAAACCTAATCTGTTTCCAATGTTCTGGTTCCTGCTTACTTCTGTATATTTAATGTATTTTTTAATCCCAAAGTAGTAGTAAGAAAAGTATTTTATAGCAAATTCCTAAATCTTATTCTAAAAAAAGGTTGTTAGAGATCCCCTTTACAAGACCATTTTAATGTAAGCAGCAGCAAATTTGTTAGAGTGGAAGTCTGAAAGCATTTGTACAACCTGCTATTACAGCTTTTAAAAAATGAAACTCAACTGATATTCCAAACTAATTGTAACTCCCTGCACTTCCTGCCCACAACAGAAAGCAGCCTCATTCAGCCCTAAGTTTTATAAAATGTTCCATATTGATTAAAAGTGTCACAAAACCCCACCAGGCATCATTTCTAAGAGTTAGTGCCTCAAGCTTAGCCACAGAGAAACTGATGGAACTTATGAAGAGAATTAAGGTCTCTAACCACAGAATTTAAGTGAGAGAGGTCCAATCAAACCCAGCCTGTCCCATATTATTGATAATGTCTAGTTTCATTCTACTTTTGTGTCAAGAACATCAAGTATTGACTATTTACTCAAGTGAGCTCAAAGTTTAGCTTTGCCTGGCTGGAGCTGTAGATTCTGAAGTTTCATTGCCATGCCCATGTTCCCAGAAATCTTCAATTTGCCTTGAAAGAATGCCTGGAAAGCAAGAAAGGTTCTATGAAATGCAGCACAACATGTTGCCCCAAATGTACCCCCCTGGACAGTTATGAATGTGCAGTTTGATAATTCCAGCAGTTCTGGCAGACACCTCACATCTAGAACAAAAGCATTTTCTGGCACTAGAAGGCACAACAGTAAACTGAGGAATCTGTACAAGGGAATACAGTTGGTAGTGCTTGTTTCTGGGAGTATCCCACCCTGGATCTGTGCCCAGGGCAGGGCACAACACCCCATGTTTGGGTGCTGACTGTTCATACAGGGCAAGTCAACAATTCCAACTGCAGATAATGAAGTCACAGTGTCCAGTAGAGGCCACAACTGATTCCTCAACTCAAACCCTCAACTGGTTTTGCTACTGATCAGTTCAATTTTACAAGTCTGGTTGGTGAAGCAGACACTCAGATTTGTATTTTCTTCCTCCAGACCTTGTAAGAAGGGGAATTACATGCACTAAAATATCCCAATTGTAGATGTAAAACTACAATTGCTTCTGAATTTTCTACATGTACAACATTTCTGTAACGTGTTTTACCTTCAAACTTCTTCTCCTAGACACACTTCAGTTTATGAAAATTCCTATTTACCCTGTGATTACCAGAGCAAAAACTTGAAAGAATGTCACCCAGAGCAGTTCAAATTTAGGACAGCACAGCAACTTACACATCTGGTTTACTGATACACTATGACTGCTTTTGGCACACCAGAGGAATAAAAACCCCAAACCAAATTAAAAAACCTCCCCAAATAATCACAGGCGCTCAGTGGATGCCCATCTCAGTTCCTGTTCTTTCAGCACCAGGGTGAGTCCTTACAGCAATGCCAGCTGTGAGCATGAAGCCCTCAGAGGGTCCACATCCCTCCCTTCTCATGGCACACTGCAAACACCAGATTCCCCTCTCCTCTGCAAACCCAGAACTACATCCCCTGCTGGATTCCCTGCAGGATGTCTGAGATAGTCTGTACCTGTTCAGAAGGCCAGTTTGTTCAGAGAAAGTCAAGAACTGCCATTTTTCAGATGAGCCACAGCGGTTTCGGAGGAGGGGATTTATTTAAATGATTTCAACTCAAACACATTCAAAGCAAACATGTCAGTCCTCTCATCATCTCATGTTTGCTGTACTTACTGTCTGAGGATTCATTTTGCCAGTCATGAGTGCCAGCAGATCAGTGTCAGCCATTGTAATTGTACAATCTGCCTTCTTATCTGCAAGGGAAGAGTTGATTATGAAGATTCCAAACGAGAAATAAAACAGCAACAGAACCTGGAACCCCATGAAGAGTCCCTTGGTAATACAGGTTAGTAAAGTGGTGCCCAAGAACATGCAAGTAAGAGCCATTATCAAAATGCCAGCAAGAGACCAGCACTGAAGGAAGATGGACCTTTGTGAAAGGTGCTAAGGAAATTTATTCCTTGAAAAGGAATAATAATATCAGACAGCATGTTGATTGCAAGCACTGACAGCTGCCTCTCAGTTGCCAGCATTAACATAAATCAGAATAGATGCGTCTTCCCTGTGACACTCTGAAGATACTCATTACTGACATTCCAGGCATTTCCTGTTCTCTCCTCCAATGGGAACAACATGGGCATTCTAAAAGCACTCATTTGAATTAAACACAAAAGTTTTCAGGATCATCTTACCAAAAATAAGCTGAAAAATTATTTTAATAAGCTCCAATATAAAGTGATGTATACACCAAAGGGCTAAAACCTGCACACATCTTTTCCTATACTCATCCTATTATTAAACTGAAGTATTTGATAAATGGTCCATGCAACAGAAGACAGTGCTTTTCCTCTTGTAATAACTTAGAATAATGAATTTCCAAATCAGATCCCCTGCTGTGTTTTTAATTAAAAGTTTTACGATGCAGGTTCATGGATATATGAGATTGTGAGGACACTCTTGTCCTTTTTATCTGCCTTACAAGGGTGTGTGACTTCAGATGTGATCCAATCTTCAAGGCAAGGGTACAAATCCTGTGGGTCTGATGCTTTTATGGGTTCCCCACCACCCCAGTCTGTGTCTCATTTCTGATGCACCTTGCAGTTTATATCAGCTGGTACAGCCCTGAAATCAGTCCAGTCTTGTTGCTTAACTACCTGCAGAGAAGGAACTTGACAAGAGGCCAGCTCACCACCCACCAGTGTCTGCAACAAAGCACCTGAAGAAACAGCTGCAAGTTACACTTCTGGCCCAAATTTTAAGAAGTGAGAACAACAAAATCCCCCAGGTTGGATTTTTACTTTTCTTTTTCTCAATTCAGTTCCTGTGAGGTCACATGACAGATCTGCCTGGAGCCTCTAAGAAAATACACAATTTTCCCCAGACAGATTCAGAGCAGAGGATGTTTAGTTCTTCGTCTGAAACATCCTGGATTAAAAGTTCAGCACTAAGAAAAGTTTAAAATTAATTAAAGTAGCTCTACCTAATTTTTTCTCATTAAAGTTTAAAAAGAATATGAGTTTACCTCCATTAATGTGTTTTCTGCAATGACATAATAGAGGAGCACTGACCTGAATTCACTGCCACAGAGCCTTTGCCATTCTTCACATCCACTACCCAAGTTGCTTCTTTCCCATCAGGACCATCTTTTATTTTGAAGGCAAAGATTCCACCAATTTTCTTGACAAACTGCTCTCCTTCCTGTAATGACCACGTAATGTGAAAGTCAGTGATTTACTTCAACATCATTTTCAGATAGTTTGAATTTAACAGAAAGTAATTCAAAAACCACTTCTACCAGTAAAAAATACCTATTTCCCCCATTAGGCATCATTTAAACAACCATCAAAAAAATCTAAACTATGACTATTTATATTAAAGTCTTTTAAACTAATACAAATTGTCACTGTCCTAACAGCCTTGTCCTCGTGGAATTCTGACAAAATGGGATTTCTTCTTCTAATCCCAAAGCCACCACCTAACACCAAACAGAGCTTCTTGTGTTAGTTAACAAGCTCCTCACATACAATCTAAACTTCCCTTCACTGAAATACCCTTATGCAGGTAGGAACTATCTGAAAACAGTAACTTAAAACCATGGCACGGGCAGAAGGATTTCTGGCCCAGCAGAACCAGACCTGTGCCGTTTGTTCCAATGAGCAGTGCTGAGGAGGTGATGGATGTTACTGTGCTCCCACCAGGTTTCACACACATTCTGTGAGCAACTAAAATCCTGTCTGAGGTAAAAGAAATAATTAAATACCTCTTGGAGCTTCTTTTCAATCTCTTTGAAGACCAGATGTGACTTAAACCCATCCACAGCCGCGCTGAGAGGCACAGCCGCGATGCGGCCGCTGCTGGAACGAGAACACGGCGAGTTACAAACCTTTAATCACTTTCTCAGCATCTTCCAATTATCATGAACAGGCCTAACACCAGCAAGAAACATTTTAGCAGTCCAGAGCAGCTCTGCTATCAAAGTCAAGCTTGCTCTCCCATGGGCTTGACAGTTTGAGTTACAATCGCATCAAATATCAAGTTCAAGTACGAACAGAACAATAATTTTATAAAGAAGTAAGTTATTAATCTCACTATTCCTGATTCTCTGAGGCAATCCCCCTGCATGGCCTGACAGCAGTGTGAAACCCAATTCCTCATTTCTGCAGGGGCACATAGAGCCCAGGCAAGTATGGAGGTGTCCAAAGAAATGGCAAATCAAGCAGCAGGAAGAACAAGTTCAGAGATATTACCATGTCTTGGCAGCCGAGCCCCAAACTGGGGTCAGGTTTGGTACTGCTGAGGTGGCAGAGCTGCCTAAGAAATGCTGCTGGAACTCACTGGTGTGGCCCTGACACTGCCCCACGTGTGTGACAGGGCAGCAGTAGTGGGCACTGTCTCATCTGAAGGAGATGCAGCCATTTTACTAATAAATCAGGATGCAAAATTGAAAGGTATATAAACCCAAACCAAATAAAAAGCAGAGCTGTTCCAAAAACTGATGCAAAATGGATCCTGCTGCCATTCACCTTGATGTACATTCCTGTCAGCTCTTGCTAAAGCCACAGACTAGATGTGGAATCAATGGTTCCCTCTATGGACTTTGCTGTAGCAAACTGGTAGGAATTATCTCCACAAACATGGAATTTCACCACCTTTCCCTTAATTACACAATGCACATCATAAATCAGTTACGTAAGGGGTGCCTGAACAGATTAGGCTGTTCCATTGCAAAGTCTGACACACATTAGTGCAACTCTGTGTGTCAGGATCTCCCACACAGAGCCTTTGGGGGAACTGAAGGGTTTTAAGCTCCTCCAGGGTAAGATGAAAGGAGCATTACCATGATTTCTCTGGTTTGGGTCATACCTAAGAAAGTGTTTTAAAAATTCTCCACACCAATGAGGGTGAAGTGAGCTGTAGTAAACTAGATTTCATTTCTTCAGGAGAAACATTATCTCTACATGCAAAGCTCTTCCTTACAGGAAGGTCCCACTTCTAGCAGTACCTCAAGGTTAAGGATATAAAAATAGCAACAGCTTCTCTGTTCCAAAAAGTCACGGTATTTTTAAAGACAAAGCTCAAAGCCAGGGACAGTAGTACACTCCCTGTAACAGCCTTTTCCCCTCTGATTTAAAACTGTCCCAGCACCCACTGCCCAGTTCTGTGAGCAAGTCTGAGAACAGGCTGCAAAGTGCAAGCTCTGTAGCCAGGACAGGACCAGTAACACCTGGGACTCTCAGGAGCACTCACAATATCACATGGAACAGCTGGCAGCAATTCTCCATGAAGGCAGTAACAACTGTATCAGAGGCTGTCTCTGTTCCCATGGATGCCTTGCTTTTCCTCACACGCCCCTAGCGTCAATTAACTTATTTCAATGAGGCCTGTCTTGTTCGTGGAAGGGTTTTATTGTTTTGCTGCCTTTTTCCCCTTCCAAACATCAGACATTTCCTTACAGACAATCACATGAGCCATTTGGGGGGCAGTTTCCTCTTTTCAGTAACCCCCAACTCCGGGTGCACTTTGTCCACCCGCACACTGCGAGTTGTCCCCTCAGTGCTGGGAGTGTTCAGCGAGGGTGCTGAGCGACTTTTCATGAGCAATGCCACCTCTTCCCGGGCCAAAACGCCAACACAACTACTGGGCAAGTGTTCAGCGAGGGTGCTGAGTGGGTTTTAGTAAGTTTGGGCACACCGAGCTGTGGTGGCACAGGGATGTTCACTCGCAGCTGGTCCCCTCTCCCCGAGCGGCAAGTGCTGGGTCGGGGGTGTGGGTGTCTCCCGCGGTGTCCCCGTGCCCCGCGGAAGGCCCCCCTCGTGCCGGGGCAGCCCCCCCCCCCCCCCGCCCCGGGCCCCC